>CAUYLG010001064.1:15000-16893 GCA_963573385.1 Cacajao melanocephalus | reverse complement strand
AGCCCCTGGGCAGGGGATGGAAGTCAATGAAGTCAGGCTGCCCAAGATTCTTTTTTCTTTTTTTTTTTTTCTTGGAGTCTCACCCTGTTGCCCAGGCTGGAGTGCAATGGTGTGATCTCAGCTCACTGCACCCTCTGCCACCTGAGTTCAAGCAATTCTCTTGCCTCAGCCTCCCGAGTAGCTGAGATTCTAGGCGCCCACCACCACACACAGTTAATTTTTGTATTTTTAGTAGAGAGGGGGTTTCATTATGTTGGCCAGGCTGGTCTCAAACTCCTGACCTTGTGATCGCCCAATTTTTTTGTGCCCCCACCCCCCCGGGTTTTTTTTTTTTTTTTTTTTTTTTTTTTGAGATGGAGTCTTGCTCTGTCACCCGAGCTGGAGTGCAGTGGCGTGATATTGGCTGCTTACTGCAACCTCCACCTCCTGGGCTCAAGCAATTCTCCTGTCTCAGCCTCCCGAGTAGCTGGGATTACCGGTGTGTCCCACGTATAGCCCCCAGATATATATATATATTTTTTTTTTCTGGATTTTGAGTAGAGATGGAGTTTTCCCATGTTGGCCAGGCTGGTCTCAAACTTCTGACCTCAGGTGATCCGCTCACCTCAGCCTCCTCAAGTACTGGGATCACAGGCATGAGCCAACATGCCTGGTCTAAAGTTATTATTATGTTGATGAAATCTAATAGGTAGCCACTCTTAGAGACAATAGATGGCAAATATTTCGTATGGAGACCTTTGAAAGGTGCTAAACTCTCCAGAAAAGACTCAGTAAAGGGAAGGAGATTCTGTATAGAATGCAATTTTTCCCCACAAGAAACAGCTATGTTGAGCCATTCCAAAATATGTCGAAGAAGTATAATTTGGGGTAAAATGCTTTGATTTCTTTTGCGGTCTGCTATCTGTCATGTGATGCTATGCTAGAATCAGGTTGGAATTTGGTATCTTACTGCTACAAAGAGTCTGTTTTGTCACTTAAAATATCAGGTTTAATGTTAATGTTGGTAACTTGTGCCTGAATTTGAGAGAAGACTATAATGGGGCATGTCTGAACTCCCTTCCCACCATGGCCTAATCTAGTTTTTCAGGTTTCTTTGAAATCCCCTTGGCTGAAAGAGGGGGTCCATTTAGTCATTTGGTGGCAGGAGGTTGGGGGAAGGCAGGAGCTCTTAGAATTTTATTTTTGGTTTACAGAGGTCATCTTTAATTATTTGGCTCCTGTTCATTTTCTTACCTTATGTTTTTTAAATCACTCTTCCCTAAGAACTTTTAACTGTGATCAGGTTGCACAACCAGAGGTTCTCTGAAATCTCTATGCATGGGGCCTACTGCCTAGTTAACCTTATGCAACTGAAAAACTAGAAAGTTATCATCAAGATCTAGTTCAAATGTTACCTTTTCTATAAAACCATCTCAGAACCTTTGTCCTTCTCATCTCTGGAAATTCATTTTTGCATCTTACATATTGATGGCAATTATTGAGCCCTGCTTCTACTAGAACCTGGGTATTTAGAGGCCTGGAAAATTTATTATCTTCTCCGGCTTTGTTCACAGCACCTAACACAAAGTAAACACTCAATTAATGCTTGCCAAACTATCAATAAATGAGTAAAAAGTGACAGAGTAATTAAAACCTACTGCTCACATGTTGAGGACATGCTTCAGTTAGACATTCGTACCTGAGGTGATGTTCCAGGGATACTGCAGGTAGCATGGCCTAACCTAAACAGTGGAGCTTTGGAGCAAGATAGACTTGAGTTTCAATCAATACTAGCTCAGCAATGTAGCAGTCCATAGCATTCTGACCTTGTACAAGCTCTCTAAAGCTTTTCTTCCCAATCTATATCCCAGAGATAATAATACCTACTTTGTAGACTTCTCTAAGGATTGAATA
>CAUYLG010001064.1:0-10000 GCA_963573385.1 Cacajao melanocephalus | reverse complement strand
ATCATCTCAGGTATAAAAGAGGAATAATACGTATCATACTGAATGTGGATATAAACATGATAGATACAACAGGAGTAACAGTGAACAGAGAATTTCATTCATCACAGTGCACTTCATTGTGCAATTATTGACTAGTTTTGTCTTATCAGTTTTGTCTTGTAATGAGATTATTATGTTAGTACTTAGTTATTATTATCAGTTTTAACTGACCTAATAAGCATTTCAGGTTTGTCAGGGCATAAATTAATTCATGGATTTTTCCAGTAACCAACGCATAACCAGTGAAGATCTGTGAGTTATCGTCATTGACTTGAGGTACACTAGGATCAGTTTCTGAGAATCCACATCCAAAATAGATGATGGAAGGGGGAACACAAGTTATTAATTTTAATAAGAAATGATAGGCATGCTTTAACTTTTACCTATTTAGTTAAAAGAATAGGTTAGATAATTGTACTACAAAAAAGAAGCTCTTCAGCTACTGGAACAATGAAATGTCTCCGATTTATGATTAGGAACAGGGATAAGCATCCCCTTTCCAACAATCTTTCAAACTACTGAACAATTTCTAAGTATCCACAGAGTAAGGAATCACTGAAGTCTTCTTTAAATATTAGCTTGCTTACACTTGCTTACACTGTGTTCAATTACTGACTCGTTTTACTTGGTAAAATCATTTCAAATGCTATGAGAAATAATTGATTTCTTGACAATTTCCTTTCATCAGTGAATATTTTGAATAGACGCCTACAAAGCTAGGTTTGACAAAGAGAGGCAAAAGCCAAATAAAATAGGTGATCAAAAAGCAATTATGAAAAACATAGTCACGTCAGTCAAGTCTTTCACTACGCAGTCTATGCTATAGATTATTCTTGATATTAGTAGAATTGGTTGCTGGGTAAGTTCCTGGGATAAAAGATTTTATAATACTATTTGCACTAATTCTAAATTAGCAAAAATGGCAGACATCAATGGGAGCAGAATGTCTAAGTACAGTCGTTTATTCAACAACTATTTAATGAATACCTCATATGCACCAGGTACTGTGGAGAGTCAGAGACATGGTGTATATGTCCCTGATACTGCAGGATATGATTTGAATAGCCAAGAGTCAGCTGGAGGAGTAAAGGGGCCAATCCTGAAGGACTTCTATGCCAGCAAAGTTGTTCAGATTTTACCCTAACAGCAACGATGAGCCATGAAAATACTTTTAAAATAAACAAAAAATTAAAGATCACTCTAGTTGCTGTGTGAAGAAAAAAACTAAAGAGAAAACAAGACCTAGATCCACAGAGACTAGCTGGAAGAACATCACTGAGGCTGATTTCAGGGGGAATTAGAGGGAGACTTGAATCCTTCACTAAGCCAGAGTCTGGAGTTCCAGCTACCCTAAGACTGCAGTGACCTTCCACTTTGCATTTTCAGTCTCCTAGCAGTTCCCCATGGTTACCTCTGTTTACTTACTCCTGGAATTCTTTTCAGCTGTCTCCAAGATACATAAAATCTATGTGTTTTGAAGTATTTCTTTGCTACTGGACACTGGGAAGAGACACAAATACTAATAGTGTGCAAGAGTAAGGTGTCACAAAATTCCAAGAGCTCACCACAGAATATGAGAATGTGTTTCCATATTGGGAAGAAATTTCCAGCTAATTCTATCAGCTGGAGGAATCTGAACAAAACAATCATCAGAATGTTTTAGTTGGCAGGGAAAAGAAAGGAAAGTGAATAAAATAAAGAAGAAAGTAAACTAGCATTTACTGAGCAGCTACTAGGTGACAGAAGTTGTGCTAAGTGCTATTTATTATTTGATGTAATCCACAGTAAGGTAGATATCACATTTCTATAAAATAGAAAATTAGAGTTCAATGAAATTATTAACTTGTTTAGTGACACATATTTGATAAGTGAAGAAACAAGAATTTACAAGATCTAGCTGACCGCAAATCCTGGGCTCATTCTATTATGTATTTCTGCCTACTGTTACCAGTACTCGCAGTGATAGAGTTCAACCATGTGTGTAGTGGGGGATTTGGAAGATTCCAAAAGAAAGTAAGTGGATACCATTGAGACAGACTGATCTGCTGCTGGCTGCCTTCGTCACCAGCCTCTCCCTTTAGGCACCTTCTGTGGGTATCATACACCCCACTCCCCATCTCAGATTTCAGCACCTCCCCGTCATCACAGCTATCACATCATCTCCCAGAGTGACACACATCTGCTCCATGCCCATCTCTTCAGATTCCCTGACTACACCTGAGCTTGAATCCAGACTCCTTCACAAACTGACTGAATGAGAGTGGTTAAATTACTTAAACACTGTGAGCTTTACTTTCCTCATCTGTAAAGTGGCGACAATTATTCCAACTTCATACCTTTTGGAAATCTGTATGTAAAATCATCCAGTACTCTGACTGCCATATAGAAAGCATGCAAACCAGGTCTGAATGTGAAAATGGAATCAAAGATATAGCTAAATTTAACAAACCAGATCATGTTAATACATGAAGAAAAAAATGTGTTACTAAAGTCAAGACTCTATTCATGTTTCTTCATCTCTCAAGTTACATTTATGTTTTTTGTGTTATATACCACTATCTAGATTTTTTTAAAAGCCATTTAAGCCAGAAGTCATACTTACAATTTATGATTATTCTTACAGTGCCTAATACTTTATTGAGAAAACATAAATGATTTTAATTTCTATGGATAAACTATTTTTGGAGAGCCCTTCTTGTCTGAAGTCATTGTGTGTGTTCCGACCAAATGGGAATGGGGAATCGAATTTGGTAAACTTGGAGGAAAGATAATTGACTAGCAATATCCTGAAGCCTCTCTGAGACCATGTCACCAATATGAAGCTGGAAAGGAACAATGAGACCTGTGGCAAAGCCCTGGACCCTAGAGAAGCTTTTTGTGATGCCTCTTATTATATCAGTCATGGTTGCTATAAAAGAGTTTAATTGCAGTGTTCTGGGCAAACGCAGGCATTGATACAGTTATGTGGGCTTCACACACTCTTTCAGCATTAGAAGGTGTCATTTTAGATGGTTTCCCTTTGGAAACCAATACAGGAAATCTATTCTAGAGGAGGTTACTCTTAAAAGGGTCATGTTTTCAATCACCTTCAGAGTTGTAACAGCCTTTGTTAGAATGAGACACTGTATTTGTTTTTTCATGATCTGATAAAGCTTGAAATTTTCTTTCCTCTATGGTTTAATAATTGAACTTCAAAAATACAGTTGATGAGTAACCAAGAGGCTGAGCCATTACAGAAATATTAGGCAGAAGCACTCATGGTTGTGCTTTTACCAATTCAAAAAACAAGGCAAGCTGTCCTACATTTACAGCAACTATATTTACTGAACAAAGATTGAAACCTACTGCTAGACAAAGCTTAATTGCTCTATGGATGTGTGGGTCCTGCAAATAGCCTAAGTTGAATTTATGTAAGTGACTATCATAAATGGCAGGGAACAAAAAGTCCCCACCATTTGACCTCAGAGTAATTAGAATAGCAAGCAAACAAAAATTGAATATTTTTGAGAAGATTATGTAATCAATAGTCTTGAAATTCATTTACAAATGTTAGTTAACAATGTAAAGCTGCTTTAATTTTTTAAATTCTGAATCACTAAATTTTTAAATGCTGAATTACTGGTAAAGAGATGTTTTTAACTAGATCTGAGGTAAATGATCTGAATGCAATAGAAAACAGAGCAAATAGTGTAATTAACAGTGTAAAACCACAAGGAGGGTTGAGAGGACAGAAATGTAGAATTTAAGAGGACAGAAAGCTTTACACTGTCTACTACTGTAAATAAGTATTCCCTTGGCCAAATAGAGATCTATACTTATACAGAGAACGTCTTTCTGGAAAAAAAAAAAAAAAAGTAAGCTCCTATTTGAACTTATCATCAAACTACATTTTCCATTTTCCACATAGGAAATGTTGAGTCTTATTTATATATTTATTTATAACTATTCACTTGCAGTTTTGATTGTCATCTGACCACAGACTTTCCCAACTGAACTTGTATGCTGATTAAAAGTAACAGCAGTGTGTTTATTAAAGTCAGCAAATCTGTGATTCAGAAAGACACCTTACTAAAGGGTCAGGATTTTATATTAAGAAAGAATGTCTGAGAGCATGGGAGAAATGCTACTCTTTGAGCAAAAATATTTTATTGCTGTGAAAATCACACATTAATAATTCATTTTTCATAGAATCTGCACTTCTGGCTCTTGGAAAGGCATAATAGTTTGAGAGCCCTACTAGGGTGAGAAGGAACATAATGTGCCTACCTTAGGCACACTATAAAGTTAACTGACCCCTTTCTTCCAGGGCGCGGAAAGCAATCCTTGAAACATAGTACAAAATTCCGTCCTATTTAAAAGCACTCTGAATTGTTGTCTGTAACCTCCAACTTTACAAGAGCCCATATTGAATTAATAAAATGAAACAAACAAGAAGAATGGTTTGAAGAGCGCATTTCAGGGACTGTATAAGGAAAAGGGAAAGACTTTCAGGCTACCCTGCCTGTTGGATCCAATTATCTGAACTTCAGACACATAAATTAGTTACTATGACTGGCACTGGAGTCCAAAGATAGACTAGACCTACTCACTGGACTTAGAAAGCTCACCATCTGGTAAAGGGGGCAGTCAAGTAAGAGACCATTAGAAGCTGATGGTTCAAGGACAGAGTATTATCGCACGGGGTATTATTTGAATAAATAAGATAGGAAGTTGTCCCAGGAAAAGATAACATCTGAGCTGAGTCTTAGGCAAAGACTAGAAATTCATCGCAGAATGTTGGTGTGTTCTAGAAAAAGAGATTGACATTCAGAAGGATGATCCATACAAAGACTATTCAAGCAAAATCACTGAAAGAAAAAGCAGTGTGGTATATTGGGAAAACTAAAAATGCTTTGAGAGCATAAAATGTCAAGTAAGAGGTAAATGGAGATGTAAGCAAGGGCCAGATATTGGAGAATTTTATACGTCATGTTAAGGAGCATGGATTTCATTACATAAGGAATGGGAAGCCACCCAGTATGAGTAGGTGAATGATGTGGTTCCAGCAAAGTAGAGACAAAAACACAAGATACCATTTTTGTCAAGGTATATCATTCATATATCAAAGTAACGTTTATAGTTTAGTAATCTTAAGTTTCTCTTGTGTACAATATTTAAATTACACACCAATATTCATGGAATAAATGTTGGCTAATACTTATTCTGTGCTTGAAAATCTGTGTAGGAAAACAAATGAAACAAAGAAAAGTATAAGGCAATATAATTATTTATGTAATTATTTTTAATTGTACTAAGATTGTAAATGTTATTAGAGTCCTACAAAAGGAGATGAGATGTCAGGGCAATTGGGTAATTTTTCTAAAGTTGTATTATTTTCCCTTTTGTACAAATTTATGGGGAATATGTGCGATTTTGTTATATGCATAGATTGTGTAGTAATAAATCAGGGCTAACATGGAACTTAAACTCTTACACATACGTGAAAATATAAATATCTTCATTTTGATTCTCCATTTGTGTTAGCGAATGAGGCACCCAACAAATATTTTATTTGCTCCCCTACTTCTCTCATTTTCTTTGCCTTAGGGAGGGCCATGTGACTACTCCCAAGGAAAACAGAGTAGCATTGATTCAAGTAGTTCTACACTTATGTATGATTTCCCAGCTCTTTTCTTGCCTTGCCATGGTCTCTGGCAGTGTTTTATGAGGTTAAGTCTCCATTGGCCTGGGTCCTTGAGTGACCACTTGGAGCAGAGCCACCTGCCACATCACCAAACCAATGTTTGTGCAGTATAAGTAATTTTTTTTTTTATGAGATGGAGTCTTTCTTTGTCATCCAAGCTGGAGTGCGGTGGCACTATCTGGCTTCAATTGATTCTCCTGCCTCAGCCTCCTGAGCAGCTGAGATTACAGGCATCCACCACCACACCTGGCTAATTTTTGAATTTTTAATAGAGAAGAGGTTTCCCCATGTTGGCCAGGCTGATCTCAAACTCTTGACCTCAAATGATCCTCCAGCCTTGGCCTTCCAAAGTGCTGGGATTACAGGTATAAGCCACGGTGCCCAGCCTGGTATAAGTCAAAATAAACCTAATCTATCCAAATGAATACACCATTGCTTATTATTTCTTCTCTACTGTCTTATACCTCGCCTAGTTTAGACCTCTATGGGAGCCTCCTGTTGTTCAATCTTCCAAATTACAAACTCTTCCTATGTGTGTAACACTACTTTCAGAAAACAAAAATATAATTGCTAAAATAAAACAAAGTAAGACAAAACTAAAAATCTCATAATTAAATTAAATTTTGAAAGAATGGTGAAGAAAATATACCAAAATTCTAGCAGTATTTCTATCTAGGAAAGGCTTGGGCGATTGGTTTGTCTTACTTTAACATGTTTTGCAGTTTTTCTAAAATAATCCTGAATTGTTTTTATAATAAAAAATAAACCCTTTTAAAATTAAATTTTAAAAAATGATTTGGAAGCTTGCCAGAAATCGGCTCCCAAGAACACCAAACAGAAATGAAATAGTAAAGAGCGTAATCTGATGTTTTTTATACTCTAAACATATGTGTGAGTTCTTATTTTCAAGGCTGTCTCAATCTCTGCAATACTTTCTACTCTGTTCTTTGGAGAACATGATCAAATCCAGTATTATAGTATCAAGTTATAATTATTTTATAGTTTGAAATAAAATATTTAGTCTATTTCTTATACTAAGAATTACTTATATATTGTGCTGCTGAAATTATGTTTGAATGCACTGAAAAGTAAAACATTAGTCTTTTTTATTTGCTTCAGTCTCCTTTTCTCCAATAAATTTTCTATGTGTGTCATTCAAAAACATCCCCACAGAACCTTATATATTCTATTGGAAATCTTTTATCTAAAATATCTAACTTATTTTCTGCTCTCTGGAAGCTAATATTCAAAGAAAAATATCTAGACATCTATTATTTTCACCTACGGAGTTATCATTCAAACATATTCGTTGTTTTTTTGTTCAAGTGTTTTTTTTCCTAAATATTGTAAATATAAGGGAAATATTATGGAAAAACTAAATTAGCACACAAAGTTATGCTGGAAGGTTGATTGCTCCCCTATGAAGATGTTCTAATTAAACCTTTTCCAATCGAATCTCCCCAAACTTAAATTTTCAGATTTCACTTTGAATTAATGCTGTAATGAAACTGGAGAAAATGTGTGTGGAAGAAAAATGTTGTATTATTTTTAAGATCTCAAGGACCTGAGGTTGATTAAAGTAATAGCATCCTGACTGAAATTCCCAAGGATATTTACAGGCAACAAGATGAGCATAACATTTTAAACATAACTTTCATCTAGATTCTGTTCTTTAATTTCGTAAGTTACCTTAAACTTCAAATGTTTTAAGACTGACTCTTAAAGCTAAGGAGAGGAGAAATCAGGCTGTAATTTGTAAGTAACATGTTGCCCATTTTTCTGATTTGCTCTTCACAGGATTTATTTGTTCCCCAATAACATTAAAGTAGAACATGTGATGTTTATGTTTACTAAAGCAGAGCATGTGTTTCAAATAAAGCTGTGAAATCCTGTTTTATTTTCTTAAACAAAATTCTACCTTATAATAAGCCAGTAAGTTACAGTAGCATCATAGTTCCAGGTACTTCAACAAGAAATCTGAGAGTCAGAGAAGCGCAAGCAAACCTTATAAGGTGATGGACAACCTAGACCAGCCCCACCCTGAAGGAAAATATTTTAATATTTAAGATACAAAGAGCACACACCAAGGCGACCGTCATTGCCTGATTATTGTTGATTATCTCATTTATGTTTTATATTTGCCACACAAAAATATTTATGCTAGAATAAAAACATTTCAAAGGCTATTACTCTACTTTAAATGATGTAGTGATTTAAATGTGCAGCCCCAATGCATCTCTTGTCAAAACCCTGTATTATACGATCACTCAACCTTTTATCAAATATCTGTTATGCATTAGACATGGTGTTGTAAACAGTAAGTAGCAGAGGAGTAAATGATGGAGAATGTGGCTACAAAATCAATCTTAAAACCTCTATATCATCTCTTCAATTACATATTCCTATATTTCTAGTTCTCTCGCTCCTCTACAGACCATGAGTTTAGGAATTAGACTATTTGATTTAAACCTTCATTCCTCTATTCATTATCTATGTGTCTTTGGCAAGTTATTTGACCTCTCTGATCCTCACTTATAAAATTGCAGTGACAATATTATGTCTCTCATATACTTATGTGGGGATTAAAAGTGATAATGCAAATTAAGACCCCAAAACAGTGCTTGGCACATCTAAGCACTCAATAAATGTTTGCTATTATTGTCATTATTATTGTAGTAGGATTATTATTACCATGGTTAATGTCATCAAGACAGACAATTCTTTGTTTCCGTTAGCCACTTCATGACATCCTTCATTCAACTATCATTTATTTTGTACCTAGCACAAGCTGGATTCTTTGTTAAAGTTTGGAGTCATAAATATCAATAAGAAACACCGACTCTAAACAGCTGTCCTTCATATACTATACCCCTTTAACCATTTCACCCAATTTCTCAGGAGGAGTCATTATTTCATCAGTTCCCTGTTCTGCTCTCATTCTATCTCTTCAAAGTCAGTTATGATTTAATTTTACCATCCACTTGAAGCCCTTATGTAGACAAGGAATATGGACTGTGACCCTACATAATTATGGTTTCCAGCTGCCTATAAGCTATCAGCATTTATTTCAAGATTTGCTATTCAATTCAAGGTACCTACCACACTCCTGCTACTCTCACCCTCAGCTAGTGTTCTTGCCTATTTCATTGAAAAAAAAAAAAAAACAGTGAAGAACATAAGATAGAAACTCTGTCCATCCTCTACAAACAAAGAGCCAATTACCTATGTCTACACATATCTCTCTCTCTCTCTCCTGCTATCTCCGAAAGAAAATACCTTACCATCAGAAACAACACTGTCACCTGAGCTTCAGAGGTCAACTTTTATCACCTCCTGCAAGACTTCCGGGAACCCACGGACTTTGCTTCATAGTGTGTTACTTTTTTCTTTTTTCCCTTCTCATCTAGTTCTTTAAACTTTCTCATGTCACTGTGCTCCATTTCCTTTCTCCTCTAAGATTCATTCATTCTCCCAAATACTGCCCTAACTTGTATGTTCCATTTACACCCAAGATACTCAAAGGATATTTAATTTTGCTTTACCTTTTATATTCATACAACCCACTGCATTCTGGTTTTAAATACCAGTTTCCCTGAAACTATTCTAATTCCAAATTCAGTGGAAGGTTGTCAGTGTTTATCAATTGGTACTGTTGGTCATTCTTTGATTCTCTAATCCTTCTGCTTGTAAAAACGTTTCTCATGGCTGATTTTCATCCTGTCTCATTCACAACTATATGTCACTTGCATCTCTGCTCCTTAAACCCATGCTTTCTAGGTTCTTCAGCCTTCTTTTTTGCATTCTGAACACTTTCCGAGGTCATTGCTGACAAACTGGGTGCTTTCCACGTTTGCTACTCCATTATCTGCCTCAAAGTAGGCACAGCAAGATCACCACCCAGCACCCACTTTTATTATGATCCCACTTCCAGAAATGAATTCTAGTCAGTTTTCAGTACTGCAGGGCTGCTTTTACCATATCCTGGATAGCTCACTTTATTAAAAAAGAAATGTGTGGCTGATTCTACTCCCCTTAAACATACACTCCACTTGTAGGGTTCTGCTAAAAACCTGAAGCAAACCTAATCACATAAAGAAAATTAGAGGACAAAAAAAGGCATTTTATTTATTTATTTTTTATTTATTTTTTATTGCATTTTAGGTTTTGGGGTACATGTGAAGAACATGCAAGATTGTTGCATAGGTACACACATGGCAGTGTGATTTGCTGCCTTCCTCCCCATCACCTATATCTGGCATTTCTCCCCATGCTATCTCT
>CAUYLG010001063.1:0-21074 GCA_963573385.1 Cacajao melanocephalus | reverse complement strand
GAGTTCAAGACCAGCCTGGCCAAGATGGTGAAACCCTGTCTCTACTGAAAATACAAAAATTAGCCAGGCACAGGGGCAGGCACCTGTAATCCCAGCTATTAGGGAGGCTGAGGCAGGAGAGTTGTTTGAGCCCAGGAGGCGAAGGTTGCAGGGAGTCAAGATCACGCCACTGCATTCTAGCCTGGGAGACAGAGCAAGACTCTGTCTCAAAAAAAAAAAAGAAAAAGAAAAATTAATATTTATGCCTGTGTATGCACATATGACTGGAGGGTGGGGGGTGTCTACTTAAAAGAGAAAAAGTAACAATGATTAAAGAGTTCAGCTCTGGCATCAGACAGATCTCAGTTCAAATCCTGTCTTCCCCACTCCTTGGCTGTGTGCCTTGTGGAAAAGTAGTTAACCTATTTGTACCTCAGTTTTCTCAGCCATAAAATGGAGATTATAAAAATCCACATAAAAGTTGAATACAGGATAGGCACCTAATAAGTGGGGCTATTTTATTATTACTATATACATTATGGTAAAGTGTTATTTCTCTTATTATATACAATGTGATGAAAATATTTTTTAAATAAGTTCATAATGACAGGGATTAAAAAGGAACATGTGTTAGGGTAATAGGATTATAAGAAAAACATCCTCCTTTTTTATTTCCTTCAGGGATAATATGGTTTTGTTTTTGTAATACAAAAAAACATCTATTTTCCTTGGTGTTCAGCCAACTCCAGGATGGCGACATATGGACCTACTCTGCTCCATAAAAATGACTTTTTGAAGAGATGCTGTGTGCCCAGCCCATTGTAAATCCTTTTTCTTATTCTCACACTCACCATGCAAGGTAAGTAATATGCCCATTTTACAGATGAGAAGGGTGAGATTGTGAGAGTTTATTTGTTCAAGGCTCTGCAGTTAGTAAGTGGAAAACATGGGAAAGAGATATTGGGCCTGACTCTGAAGCTCAGACTTCCTTCTCCACCCCATATTCCTATCCAGACTATTTCACAGGTGGTTTATAGCATGAAAAACAAACCAGGAAAACAACGCAGATCCTGGCTTCCAGTACCATTCTCAAATAAAAGAAACCAGGGCTCCTTGGAGAAATTGCTGAGTCTAGAACTATAGCAGGAAAAACACAGATCAGCCTGGACCCTCCTGTAGGTCCAAAAAGTAAAGAAGTACTGAAAAAAAAGTTTTGAAGAAGACACACACACACACACACACACACACACACACACACACACACAGATACTCTTATGTCTCAGGGGCACAAGAGCCAACTGAAAGAGCTTCTAGCCAAAGGTAGAACAATTTGAGACACAAAGTTAAATAGTGTTGGACTATAGCCCAAAGTATAAAATAAATATCCGTGAGTCAATACTGATATAAATAAATGATTGACTAAAGAAATAAATGAGGAAGAATAGACAAATTTCCCATGCAGGAGACTGACAAACAACTTGTGTGGATACTCCACCCTCAAGGAGGTGAAACATAACTCCTTAAGTACAGACTGCACATGGTAACTTCCTTCAAAAAGCACAGTATGAAATGGGGTGGGGCAGACTCACTTTACAGCCGAGAAACCTGACAAACACTACCTCAGCCAGGCAATTAAGGTCAACATCAACAATGATAAGTCATATTGATAGTAAGTACCCTTGATATGATGTCATGAGAATGGCACTTTACCTCTGTAGATTTCCTCCCAAAACCTCATAACCCCAGCCTAATCATGAGAAAATTATGAGGGTTCCCCTAGTGAGACATCCTACAAAATGCCCGACCAGTACTTCTCAAAACCATCAAGGTCATTTTTCTACACATCGAAACTATTCTAAAATTAAATTTTTATTTTAAAATATCCAGAGCCTGAATGTAAAAACGAGTATCGACTGGTATTGGCCCTGGAAGAATCTGGAGTACAGGCCAAAAAAAGGATTTTTCCATTTTCTTGGAAAACAAGAAAGTACCACCTGACAAAATGCTTGCATCCATCACATTTTAAAGCTGACTTGCCTAACCTAGCAGCTATCTGGTGATCCCAAATGAGGAAGCAATTTGCCAAGTCATAAAGTAATTTATTCCATGGTTATCTGATGACATCTATCAAAGTCCCCCTGTTATCTTTCTCATAGCACACATTATTCTCTTCTCTTTTAGAACTTACCCCTTGTGAATAAGTATTTCAACAATTATCTGCTCAATGTCTATCTTCCACAGTACACTGGAGTTTTAAGGGGAAAGAACCCTTTTTCAGCACTGTATTCCCAGAACTTAGCAGAATGGTACCTACTAGGAGCTCGATAACTATTTACTGAATGCTTGAATGCCAGTGCAGTCTAGAGGAGCAGTGATCCACACTACTAATCGTGGTGCAGGGCGAATGACAAGCCTGAGCCTTCTGAAGACTGAGGGGCCACTGATGTAGCTTCTCTCTCAATCTTTTTCCATCTCTTAGTTCACACTCCAAGTCACCAAATACAATTATTTCTCTTTTTTTAACTTCAGTTCACAAGTACATGTGCAGGCTTGTTACACAGGTAATTATATGTGTCTTGGGGGTTTGTGTACAGATTATTTCATCACCCAGGTATTAAACCTAGTACCCATTAGTTATTTTTCTTGATCTTCTCCCTTCTCCCACCCTTCACCTTCCAGTACACCCCGGTGTGTGTCGTTTCCCTCTGCATGTCCATGTGTTCTCATCATTTAGCTCCCACTTATAAGTAAGAACATGCAGTATTTGATTTTCTGCTCCCGTGTTAGTTTGCTAAGGGTAATGGCCTCCAGCTCCATTCATATCACTGCAAAGGACATGATCTTGTTCTTTTTACGCCTGCATAGTATTCCATGGTGTACATGTACCACATTTTTCTTTATCTGGTCTACCACTGATGGTTATTTAGGTTGATTCCATGTCTTTGCTATTGTGAACGGTGCTGCAATGAACATAGGCATGCATGTGTCTTTATAATAGAACGATTTATATTCCTTTGGGAATATATCCAGTAACGGGATTGCTAGACCAAATGGTATTTCTGTCCTTAGGTCTCTAAGGAATTGCCACACTATCTTCCACAATGACTGAAATAATTTATACTCCCAACAACAGTGCAAATACAATTATTTTGAAGGCTTTCAAACAAGATCTAGGAGTGAAATACAACCTGTTTAATCAAATCTAGTCCTAGAAAACCCTTAAGTTTCCTAAAATGCAAGGAAATTATAAGATCCACGTATTTTCTTATGTGGCTCATCTATGCCCTCAGAACTGAGACTAGGGCAGGCATTACAAGGAAAACCTAGTGTCCTAAAAACCACAGGAAACACGTGGCCAAAAGCACGGTTGGGGAAAACCAAAAGCATAAAACAGATTTCATTAGGGACACTGGTATTAAGTCCCTTTGGTACATCAATCTTCATCATTATTATTTTGTTCTATAAGTGCATTCCAGATCACAGCAAGTTAGTAGTTTTGCCATATCTTTCACTGCCTGGCTTTATGTAAGTGCTGCTAAGAATAAAATTAAGCAGTGGGAGAAAAACATCAGTTTGGTGTCTAAATTTAGAAAACTTGATGAATAAATCTATTAAATCCATTGTAGGGAGAGAAAGAGCAAATCACTTCTTATTGGAAAGATAAAATAAATAGAAAATATAAGGTGATTATCTTTATAATTTATAAAAACAGATTTAAATGTAAAGCCCCCCCACACACACTCTTTTATTTACAAATGAGTATATTGGTTGATTGTGTATTTTCATTCACATAACCCTCAACTTGAATTTTTAAAAAGATATACTGTGAGGCAAGAAGCCATGCAGAGGATCATCAATGGAGCCCTGAATTCTGAATTTATTGGGGAGGGGGAGGACCTTTATGAGATCCTCCTTATGTGATATAAATCATCCTCTGAAGATCATGGAAAGCAGGTGCCCAACATTCTGCACTGCAGACATCTGGCAGGCTTTTATCCTCAAACTCCACCCTCCCGCTCAACATCTGGCAGCCCCTTCATCCCTGCTCCCCACCCCCAGCCCCAAGTGCCTCCCAACATCTGCCACACACTTCTCTTAACCTCAGAAGCAAATCCAGTCCAAAGCTCAAAGGCACAACGTTCCAGGGGTGGTGACCTGGAGTTACACGCTGGGTGGGAGTGAAGCAGGGTTTGTTTTTATTTTTTTCCTAAACTTTAAATGAATACACAATTCACTCGGAAGTATGCTTTTATGTCAAACTGGTTCTCACTGAGAAACTTGTTTAAAATTGAAATCCAACGTTAATATGAACCTCTTTATAAGTTTTAAATCACCTTGGGAATTGGAGGGTATAATCAAAAAAGTATGGGGAGGAGAATAATGTTATGCTGATGACATGCATCCTCTGAGCAAAGAGAATTAATTCTGATCGGGGAAAAATGGACAAAATTCTTATGGCTTGTCTATGAAGTACAAATCACTTAAAGGAACTGTCTTAAACCTAACCCAAAATGTTTTGAAATGTATTTAAGGAAGTGAGTGCCGTTTGAATTCCACATTAGTTTAGAAATTCCTCCTGACGGCACTCACTGGTTTACACAGCCGGCTCACCTGTAGTCTCCCCTAGTTCTAAACAGGAAGGCAACTTCCTAGTTAGGGCTCGCCCTGAAGTACCTCTCCTCACCTGAGTAAGTCACCTGACTTAATGTCCTACTAACAAATTTTTATTCTGGCCACACCACTCTGACAGTTTGCTCTTAACCATTTCATGGCATTTACCTTAGGGTTACCTGAGTGAGTAAACTCCCCAACTATTTCCTCCCACACCCACTCTCAGCCACCCATACACACACAATCCTCCTTCCCCTCCCTGCTTTAGACCAACCCCTGTTTCTTTCCTTTAAATGAAGAAATGCTTGCTGTTCCTTTTTCCAGAGAAGCATGAATAAAACCACGTAACCCTCAGTGATCCAGGCACAGGTGACTTCCTGAGGTGGTCCTGGCTTCTGATGAAGTAAACGTTCCAAACTCAAAGCCGCTCTGGGCCTTGGATGGCTGCCAAGATGCTGGATGTATCACAGAGAGTCTGCAGGCCAGAGCTCTATCAAAGCATTTTATCATTTTATTACACACTTAAATTAGTTATTACTTCTGGGACATTATTTAGATTCTATTGTAGTGTGCAAATTTCTTGTTTAAAAGTTTAAATATGTTGCGTGACTATTGCTTATTTGAAATTCCTTGCACGTATGTTTGTCTGGGTTTTTTTTTTTTCACTAACAATCCTTTATTTTGGTTCCAAAGAATGCTAGAACAAAGAGAGATATCAACATTGTTTTCTCTTTCGATAGTTACCTGCAGTAGGGAATTTTTATGCTTATTAAAATCACAGGGGATAGTAAACTAAGTTAGGTTGGAAGTAGACTGGAATTGTTCATGGCTTTTGCATGCTGACGTTATCATTACCAGGATGCCAGTGATAAAAATAAAGTCTATAGGGAGAGCACAGCAAGCTGAACTGATACATGGTTTACCAGGAAAAGCATGTCAATGGGAGACAAAGGACTTACCTGCTAGTCCTAGTCTCCATTTTGTTAGCTCTGTGATCTTTGGGTCTTGGTTTTTCTCATCTAGAATGATCAAGTTTGTCTAAATATATTTTTCTTAACTTTATAATACAAAAAAATCTGGAGTAACTGCAGCACTAGAAAGACGGCAGAGCAAGAGGAAAGAAAAATCCCTTTGGTTTCAGAGAATCTCCTGAAAAAGAGGAAGGCTTCTCAATCCTCAAAGCCACCCAGGCAAAGCAGGTGCTTTTAGCAAAGAAGGAGCAGAGGAAAAGAAAAGGACCAGGTTTAAGTGACCGGAATCATTCCTCCCATGATTCCTGGTGGCAGAAACATGACAAGGTGCATCTCAGACAACTAGAAGTGAAACCTCATGTCTTGGTATTGCCGGATAAACATCCCTTGGCCTTTGTCGTATGCATGGAAAGGATTGATGGTGTGAGTTTACGGTGCAGAGAACCATGGCAAGACTTCACCTAAAGAAGTTTTAGTGGTGTCTTTGCAAAAGTCACCCCCTAGAACCTAAAAATGCTGTGTGTAGTGGAACCTGATATGACCTGGAGATTTCCAAACCTGAAGTCTGTCCAACACTCATTTTGCAACGTGAACAAACCAAGGTCAACAGTAAGACCATCCCTCTGACAGACAACATGGTGATGAGGAGCACGTGCGGAAGTTTGGTGCCATTTGCTTGGAAGACCTTATTCATGAAATTGGCTCTCCAGGGAAGCATTTCCAGGAGACCTCATGGTTCTTGCACCCTTTCCACCTCTCAGTGGCCCATCATGCTATTGAGAATAGAGTGGGTTTCCTCAGGGAGATGGGCACACCTGGTGATTGGGTCAAACGCATCAATCAGCTCATCTGCTAGCTGAACCAGACCCAGGTGCCAAACTGCAGGAAATTTTTACCAATGAAGTGGAAGCATATGTTTTTGCTTTTGGGGGGAATTTTTATCAAGTATCTTCAGAGAAAATTACTTCCTGCTTTATCTTCAAAAACTGGAAAAGAAGGGTCAAAGAAGAGACAGTAGCTTATGTTCATGGCAAGCACCTCTCATCACAGTCCAGCTCCAAGGAAAAATGCCAGCGTTTTCTACATTGACTGCTGCCTCGTCTGAAATCAGCACATTCCATGGAGGAAGGAGTCCTGCTTTGCTGCATCTCCTATCCTAGGATTTAATGTTGGTGAATGAGTAACTCTAGCATTTGTGAGAGGCTCCCTAAGACTCCTGTAGCTGTCAACCAAGCCCAGGGACATAATTGAATCTGGAGATTCCTGGGGCCTTGTTTTGAAAAAGATGTGAAATACACATAAGAAGAAAGGCACAAAAATAAATGTTCACTTTTCTCTGCAAAAAAAACAAAGAAAGAAAAGAAAAAACCTATTTATAAAAGTAAAGGGAGTAATATAAGTAATCCAGCTTCAGTAATTATCAATATATCTGGTTTCATCTCTATTGCTTTAATCTGCCCCTCCTTTCCTGCTGTTTTTTAAAGCAAACGCTAGACACCATAACATTTCATCTGTAAATATTTGAGTATTTCTAAGAGATAAAGATTTTGCCTTAGCCACATTAATTCATCATTACATCAAAACAAATGAACTGACAAGACCAAAAACAAAAGAACAAAACCACTTAACAATAATTCCTTCAATCCCTTTCAACTCAAACATTTCAAGACCCAAAGCTTACAAGCTAGACCTGAGTCAGTTACAGCCACAGAGTCCTAAGAACTGACGCTTTTTACTCTATTCTAGAAATGACTAAGAGTTTTAGCATTTTTACCTGATAGACTTCACTGGTCTCCAATTCTGGACTTCAAACCAAAGAGGAACATGAAAAATATAGAGAGCATTAAGTAAAGAGCCAACCAAAAGGTTTTGGTGTTCAAAAAGAAGGCAGATTCCTTCTAAAACTTGAAAGAACTGGAATTATTCTGACTGAAAGGAGACATGACAATGGAGTGCATTAGAAGCAAAAATCATTCATTCATTCACGTACTTTTTCATTCATTCATTCAATGAACACTAATTGAGGGACAATAGTAAGTGATGGGGATGCAATGACACAAAGTGTCACCCACAGGAATTGTGGCAATGAACTAGTCTCCATCTTCAATTAGGGAAAAAGTATCACCAATGGGGCTATACATGCAGCAGGAAGACTAGCAAAATATTAAAGAGGGTTTTTTTGGGTTTTTTTTAGAGATAGAGTCTCGCTCTGTTGCCCAGGCTGAAGTGCAGTGGTGCAATTTGACTCACTGCGACCTCCACCTCCAGGGTTGAAGCGATTCTCCTGCCTCAGCCTCCCGAGTAGCTGGGACTACAGGTGCATGCCATCATGCCCAGCTAACTTTTGTATGTTTAGTAGAGATGGGGTTTTACCATGTTGTCCAGGATGGTCTCTATCTCCTGACCTCATGATCTGCCCACCTCGGCCTCCCAAAGTACTGGGATTACAGGCCTGAGCCACCATGCCCAGCCTGAAGTCGGTGTCCAAGGGACACTGGGAATCTCTTCTCAGAGACAAGAGAACTTCATTTTTGTTTGGGATGTTTTAAATATGCACAGAGGATAGAAAACATTTTATGGATGTTAAAGGATTTTGTATACCCCCAATTCATTCTTTGTCAAGAAAAGTATAAGATACAGAATAGATGTCATACGGATTTCTATTACCTGATATTTGCATCTGTCTGGTGTTGGGAGTTACCCTATATGTAAAGACAAAATCACTCTATAAATTTAGGTTTGCTTCTCTCTAAAATTGGAAATGTAAAATATAACTTAACTTCACCTCTCTGAACAGAAGTCTTAGATGTGCAAAACACAATTGGAAGACAGAGAGGTCCATTAAAATTTATTTCAGTCTTATCTCCCCTCAGTGCTCCTGCTACTAGGATACCAGGCTCTATTTTCTGACAACTGTAAGATTTATAAGTTGCTGCGTCACCACAGTAATTTTGATATTGGCAATTTAAAAGCCCAGTGACTGAGAAAGACCACTTGAAGTAACTCAGACACCTGCAAAAAGACAGCCCTGAGCCAATGAAGTGACTGACCCCCTTATTACTGTCCCCTTTTCTCCCACCCCATGGCCTTCACCTTGGTTAGCCATTCACAACCTCCCTTAGATAAGATTCTGGCTGCTGACTTCATTCTCCCCCTGCCTCCCACCTACCCCAGCCAAAGAAATGCCCCTACCTACTTCCCATTCACCCAGAGTCATCATTTATCATGAAGTCAATGTTTATAAAAGGTAATGTGAATATATAAAAAAGTGAATTTGTTTGCTCTCTCAAAATGTATATTTTCACTTTTATGTAGACCTCCTAAACACATCAATTGGTCATTGAGGTAAAACAGGTGCGTACATACCACTGAATTTACTAAGAGCTTTCAGATGCATTTTCCGATTTAATCTTATCTCCACAGCATCCCACCGACCCCAAATCCAGATTTGTAGCATTTTACAGATGAAGAAACCGAGGTCCAAACAGACTAAGTTGCTTTTTCATGATCACTCAGAACTGAGAGACAGAGTCATTTCTGACTTCAAATCCTGCCTCAACATCTGGAAACCTGAGCGCTTCAGTCTTCCTTGTGGAGTACAAGCAGGTCCATCACCTGCTCAATTGAAAAAGAAGAAACACTCAACACTCACCCTAAGGTCTGACCCTTTGCAGACCAGTCCCTTAGATTTCTGATTCCAAATGCTTTGTTGTTATTGTTGTTGTTGCTCATTTATTTCATTTTGTTTCCACAATCTCAGCATCCTTAGTTAAGAAAATACTTTAACCCTAAGAGACTTTTCATTGTGGACATCCTAGACACCTGTGACCCCCCAGTAGCGGCGAGGCCTCTCCAAATAGCACTACACACTCAACAGACACCCCGGCCAGCTCTTGACTCCCTGCTCATATATAAGAAGCCAAAGTCAGTCAAAGAAGAGGGAATGTCTCAGTCTTTGGTTCATGAATGGTCAACTTCGGCACCCTTGGTTAACTTGGTCAGTAATTCAGAAACATCAGTATAAATCACATAGATGCCACATTGAAATGAGTGTCACTGGATTAGCCAATCAATGAATGGAAAGAGAAGCAGTTAGACCCCTTCATAAAGCAGGCAGCACTGTCACCATCCTAGGGTTTGCTTAGCCACCTCTGCCTTTCACTACATGTAGGGTTTATGTTGAGGGGAGACTGGCTAGATCCACATATATTCAAATCTGTGTGATAACGCACCACCTTCTCACAGGAATCTCCTAGACTGGGAGTTCAGATGCCTGCAGTCTAATCTCAGATCTCACTAGCTCTGTGATCCTAATAACTCAGTTCACCTATCTGGGCTTCAATTCCTTCATCTGTAAAACAGGGGCATGAATTAGAATTCCCTCTTCTAATGTTGCACAAGGGACACTATACTGCATTCTCTTCTGGAAAGATGTAACTTTGCACAAAGATGCAGTAGGGTGTACGCACCGGAGCTAGTCGACCTGCATTTGAATCCTGGTTCTCCCACTTACTAGCTGTGTCTCTCAGCAACTTACTTATCGTTTCTAAGACTCAGTTTTGTTATTCATTATAAATAAAGGTAATAATTATTGAGAGGTCAAATGAAAGAATGCATATAAACTGATGAGCAGAGTGCCTGACATACAATAAGTGATCAAAAAAATGTTAGTTCACATGACATTTAAACATGTTTCTTATCTTTGTGCACCAAAAATGTGCATGTACATCAAAATGGAAACGATTCATTCTGTTTTTAAGCTTCCTGGTTTCTGTGTCAACCTCGAAAAATTATTCATAAGCTCAAGTTCAACTGCAGTTATAAAGTAAAAAATATATATATGTCTGATTAAAAACTCTCTGCCTCGCTGTGGAAAATCATTTGTTGTAATATTCACATTCAGCCAGCTGTGAGCTGCTCAACTGAGCACCCACTGTGTGTCAAGTACATCTGAAAGAACATAAATGCTTGAAAGTATCATTTAAGCAAAACTATACAAAGAAATATACTCCTAATTTATTTTTTGACACTGTTATTTTACTTCATTGACCCTTAGACACAACCATTGAAATTACTACAGCAAGAGAGTGTGTATGTTTTATGTCATTCATTTGCTCAAAAAATATTTATGACCACATAGTCTGTATGTGACGCTGTGCAAATCTGAGGCAGATGCAGATTATCTAATCCCCAACACCTGGGAGCCCGTAGTCTTGTAGAAAAGATGCTACATACAGATATACGTATCAACCAAAGCAGTATTCATGTGCCATTAAAAAATACAACGTAAAGAAAAATGAAAAATTATCTAGCTGGAGACAGAGAAGAAATAGGGTGAACCCCTTGAAGAAGGGGGTATTTATACTGGTCCTTTAGTGGTGGGCAGGATTTCAATGATTAAGAGATAGGTTTTAGGGAAGAGAGTCCCTGATGGCCTCCCAGGAATTAGGAATGACAGGCATCAGCAAAGACTGGGAGAGTCAGATCCATGACATCCATCCATGAAACGTGGCAGAGTCCCATCTGGTCGGCATGTGAGATGCAGGTGACAGTGAGCACCGGGCTGGGAATGCTTTGCCTCTGTGGAGTTTAGGTATCATTTAGTAAACAAGGGCAAAGCATGGAGGGTTCGAAGAGCGGGGGAAAAACGTGCTCAGAGGTGTTTTAGGAAGACCGATCTGGCACTATGGTCTATTTCTCCATTCCCGAAGAAAAGCCCTACAACCTATGGACCTCAAAACAATTTGTTTATCCTCAGTGTCTCTAAAAAGTGCTACAGCCATCCCTAGTAGCATTTTAACTGTTTAAACAAAAGCATCATGTAAAACCTGCAGTCCTTATGTCAGGGTGACATTGAGGGTGCAAGGCACATGTCACAAGATTAAATAAACTCCCAGTAACCTATCCCCTCCAGAGTCCTGGCTTTAAATTCAGGTTGCATCATAAATGAATAGGATTTGGTGGCCTCCCGCCTATCTCCTGGGAACATTTGTTTGATTTACAAAAATACGACACAATTTGACACACTCAGTATAATTAGCATTCGCTGTTTGGGAGAATGCCCCAGACAGCTAGAATTCAAATGTACTGAAGCCAGACCTGAATTTTTCTCTGTCCTCCTCTCCCATTTTTTTTTTTCTGCTCTCTCCTTTCTTCGTCAGAGGACCATGCAAGCTGGAGATTCGAGGGAGCAAATCCCAGATGTCCCGGGTGCTCTACACACCAAATCAAGCAACAACATCCATGTTTCAGCCTCTACCGTTCTCCTATGCATGCAGAACAGAGGCTGTTCTTACATGGTCTGCTCCCAGACCTCTTCACGCAACTGTTGGTTTCACATAAAGAGTTTATTTTACACAGTGTTGGTTTCACATAAAGAGTTTTTCTGGAAGAAGCCTCGCTTCAGAGAGAGGTGCTTAGTATTTAACAGTGCTCCTGCTAACAATGATTAAAGTTATTACTGTTAAATAAAGCAGGGCATAAATACACAGAAGACATTGGGGTAACTACTGCTCACAACACATGAAAACATCCTCTTTTCTCAAGCACAGGAGTTTGCCTGTTCATTTTAAATCTGTTTAATTCCAATTTTAGGGGGCCTTGTGACAGTCATCCAAAAGTTAGCTGCCAAAACTGTGACTATATTTAGCTGTTTATCACACACCAACTCAAGGTGGTGCGTGCTGGTAGACACACAGAAAAGCAAAGAAAATTGGAGCTCATTAGCAAGGGAGGCCAGGAAAGCTTTAGGAAAATTCTGAACTGGGAAATATTTGTTAGAGAATTTTAGTTGTGTTACTTCTAAGGATAAAAAAAAAAATCTAAGTTTATAAATAGAAGCAGCATAAATAAGTTAATTTTAAAGTTATAATAGACAATGAAGAGTGAGGATACGTAAAAAACACAGACCTCAAACTCCAGGGCAAGTGAATGTAATCTTTGATTTCTTGGTCCTCTGGTTTGCCACGGTTGACATGCTTCCTGCGGCTCACGGCCCTGGCAATGCAAGAAAAGAAATTCATGTTCTATTTTTTTCTATCAAAAAGTTATATGTGTCATTACAGAATCATCACAAGTTTCAACTGGATGGGATCCAAAAAAATGTCATCTTCCTGTGAGTGTGTAGCAATATAGCAATGCAGAATTGGAATCATGACTGACCTGGAAAACAAGGAGGGCCTCTCCAAACTCCAGATCCAAATGGACACACCACATTTGGTTTCTTCTCAGCAGTGACTAATTTTGATTAGATTTGAAGGCCCAATTTAAGCTTATCCTAGAATCTGCCTCCACTGCTTATTAGTGGTCTGTGCCCTCATTAACTATCATTGAAGAATGAGGTAGAAACAGTCATTCAAGAGCATCTACTCAACTCTACATTCAAAGCCACAACAGTTTATTTTATCCTTTGGCTTGGTGACGGCTTGGGAAGGGGAAGTCAATTTTCCTTCATTTCTTGGAATAGAATTGGAAACTAATTGCATGTTTCTCTTAAAATCAGTTTAAAAAAATAGTTTGAAACTAGCCCATAACGTCACATAACCATAGGTGACAACTGGTCCCTAATTGTACCTCAAAGTTTAGCCACTGGAGGTTCATTTATATTTTCCTTCTCAACACACTTTCCCCCTCCCTAACACCCCAAACAAAACATGCTACTTTTGAATTTGTGCAAAGTCCTAAATGGAGAAGCATAGATGAGTAAACAGTGTCACCTAGTGGGCTAGAGGACACTAGAAAAAGAAGAAAACTAGTGAATGTGCACCAATGAGAATACCAGGCAACTGGCAGCGTTGGGCCACATTTTGCCTTCGTTTTTACCCTCTGTTATCACCCATGAGCAAAGAAGAAAGTTTCCTCAAGGAGACACTAATAAATAATCACAAACAAATAAGCCCCAAACCCCACAGCTTTCCTTCTCTAGTTCCCTGATAAAGATCTTAGCTGAGTAAAAATAACATGTCATTAATTCCTCATTAACGGAGAGCCGATAGTTTGCAGAGAGATTTACCTGGGTCATCTCACTTACTCACCCAAAGAGTCCAGTTACTGGTTAGGGAGCTTTGAGGACTTGCTTGAAATCACAGACTCTGACACAGCCCAGGCGGTAACACCCGCTCTGCAGTACCCCACACACACAGCCCAAGGGCAAACAATGAGACCTTGGAGCGACAAATGTATGTAATAACACAACAATTAGATACACCTAAAGCATTTACTGTGCCCCAGACTACTCAGGGAACACTATAATGCACTGACACGGATCCTGCCCTCTACTAACTTGTCATTTAAAAGATAAATTTGTAGAGTACATTAGAGTTACCATCATTTCAAACTATCTTCATGTCCCTACAATGTAATCAAGATCCTGATTTTAGAAATGAGGTTTTGTGATTCATCCAAGTTCACACAGGCAAGAAGTGGCAGCTGTGGTCTTCTTACGTAATAAGGGAACCAGGGTGTGGCATACTCAGGGTGCTTAAACTCACTTAGGAAAGCTAAAAGTGAGTTGATCACTCCACCTCTTGCTGTTTCTTTCACCAGCGCAGCTGCTAGAGATCTCTGGTTCCATGACAAGGTGTGGAGGCCAAAGACGGCAGAGAGCTGACTCAGGGAACAGTTACCACAGGGTTCAGGGTTCAGGGGTGGAACCTTCTTTCCCTCTACCATCTCCAACCATCCCAGCCCTGACAGGAATGGCATAAATCAAATCTCCTGATAGGATCAGATTAAAACAGACAATTTACATTTTGTGGGTCTCAAAGAATAAGAACTATAAGGGAATTTTCTTAATTTTAAAAAGGGGTGCCGGGCACGGTGGCTCACACCTGTAATCCCAGCACTTTGGGAGACCGAGGCAGATGGATCATCTGAGGTCAGGAGTTCGAGACCACCCTGTCTAATATGGTGAAACCACTTCTCTACTAAAAATACGAAAATTAGTGGCATGTGCATGTAATCCCAGCCATTCAGGAGGCTGAGGCAGGAGGATTGCTTGAACGTGGGAGGCAGAGGTTGCAGTGAGCCGAGATCGTGCCACTGCCCTTCAGCCTGGGTGACAGAGCAAGACTCTGTCTCAAAAAAAAGTGGCGGGGAGGGGGGTGGCATACATGAGAAACTTACAGCAAACATACCTAATAGTAAGAGACAGCATGCTTTCCCCTAAGATCAGTAACAAGACAAAGATAGTTTCTTTCACCACTCTACTCAAGGCCCTAGCTAGTTCAGTAAGATAAGAAAAAGAAATAAAAGGTACACACATTAAAAAGGGACAAGTAAAACTGTCTTTACTCGCAGATGACATGATTATTAAAGTAGAAAACTCCAAGGAATCTTTAAAAACTTCTTGGAACTACTTACTAAGCAGGTTTAGCAAGGTTGCAGGATATAAGGTCAATATACAAAACTCATTGCTTTCCTACATACCAGCGATAAAAAACTAAAATCTGAAATTAAGGAATAATACCAATTACAATACCATCCAAAAAAAAGAAGAAAAGTACTTGGGCATATATCTAACAAAATACAAAGAGGATCTGCATGTAAAAATTATCTTCAGTAGGGAGAAAAATAATTCCTTCTATCATATAAAAATAGGTTAACAGAACAAGGAACCATGTATTATCTTTGAACAGACTGGGAAATTCTTCCAGAGGCCAGACTCAAGATTTCAAAATCCTGGGATTAGCAGCCCACCCGGGGCCATCTAGGCGCCTTCGCTCTTCTGTGGTCTCCTTACATAATAAGGGAACCGGGGTGTGGCATATTCGGGGTGCTTTAACTCACTTGGGAAAGCTAAGGAGAGAACCAAGAAGGGAGGGAAAAAAATAGGATTTTTTCATTAAAAGCCTTAATACGATCAGATGACAAAAAAAGAAGCAAGAACAGCCTTTCTCCTGGCTCCAAGGACCTAGTGTTCTGCCATTCTTCCTGCAGTTACGATCCCAGGCTTTGAGGCTCTTTTTCAATTAAAGAGATCATTTTAGCTTACTGAATGAAGCTGAGAGATGCAGCTAAAGTTTTTGTACTTAATAAATGAGACTTGTGTGATGCTTACTCTGTGTTACTCTGGGCCAGGCACTTTACACTAATGTACTTTACACCTATTAGCTAATTTAATCTCAACAACTCTATGAAGGAGGTGCTATTGTTAGTCCCATCTTAATAGCTAAATAAATTAATAGCTAATAAATTTTTAACATTGCAAATTTTCTTTTAGAAGTTTTACTTTGGACTGGCTTGTATGGCCTACAACTTATCATATATGTCAACTAATATCACATATGTCTTATCATATATGTCTTACAATAGTCTGACTGCTTCAACACTTCAAGAAGCTACTGTTTGTAAAAAGCACGGTGTACTGGAGCGGTGGGATCCTGGTGTGGAAGTCGAGAGGCAGGGAGGGTGACTGAGTTCAGGAGCATCTCTGTAACCCCGGTGGTGAGCTGATCAGTGTTCAACAACCAGCTCTTCATTTAAATAAAAGGAGGGTGGGGAGGAGAAAAAAAAAACAGCATAGAAAGCCCTGATTCCTTGTGGTTGCCAATTTCTGTCTATGAATACTCTCACCATTGCCAATTTTGAAGCTTACAAAGTTCCTGAAAATTTAAAAGTGGGCTTTCGACCAGCCAGTAGGGGCCAGTTCTAGCACACCTGCAAAGCTCCGTGAGGACAGAGTCCGTGACTGTTTCCTTCAACCTCACACCCAGCCTAGTGCCTAGCAGGTAGCAGACACTCAGGAAATACCTGCTGAATGACTGAATGAGTGGATTAATGAGATGCAATCAATTAAATCAAACGGGCAAGTGCACTGTCTTCCTCTGGCTATACGATAATCAGAACCTGGCTGCTTCAGTGACATCACGGTCTTGATTTATCAGGATGGTTGTGATTTGTGCTACAATTCTGTGGGGGAAAGGGAATGTTATCTCAACATTGGGCTTTGTTAATCATAATAGAAGTGCTAAGAGAGATAAGACTTTTGAATACATGTTTTCAAAAGCAGGCAAAAAGAGACATTAGATTTGTTTTTGTCTGATTTGATCAAACAGAGTATACTTACAATTTTCAAATGTTATTATTTAAACTCCTATTTAAAAAACATTCTGTTATATGTATCTGAGACTCTAGCCTCTAACCCCTTGAAACAATAATTGAGACAATTATTTTGATAACCAAACGTTCTTTTGGTTGTCAAAAATATTTTGGTCATCAAAATATTGTTTCATTGGAGCTGAACAGACAGGGGACCAGCTCTCTACTGCCCCCAGTTTTCCCTGCTCCTGGAAGTGATTTTCTTGTAGCACACATTGGACAAAATATTAGAAGGGAATTCATTATTCACACAATTGTAATAAGTAAATTTATTTCAATCTAACACAAGTTGTGTGCTCAAATTTCAGAACCTGAAAGAGATTAATGCAGACATTGTAAGAAATACCATTAAGCTTTTAAACAGCAAATGAACAAAAGTAGCAGGTCTCTGATATAGCCTAAATTAAGATTCAACTTAAACTGAAGTATCTAAGCAAATGGACTGGTGGCTCCCAACCTCAGGTTGCCAGATAAAATACAGGATGTGCAGTTAAACTTGAATTTCAAGTAAACAATGAATAATTATTTAGCATAAATATTTCCCAAGCACAGCTCCCAATACGGCATTGGACATACTTGTACTAAAAATGTATTTGCTGTTGATCTGAAGTAAACATATGTATTTTAATTTGTGAAATCTAGCAACCCTATCCAAACAACATATTTGCTTGAAATGGTTTAAAGAGGAGCCAGAAATTTCAAATAGGTTCGATATTTAAGTGTAAAATAAATAAAGAAAAACTTGTGAGAATTCTTTTATAACCTTGAATGTTGAAAGCCCTTCTAACTAACACAAAATCCAGAAGCCATAGAAGAAAAGACTTTATAAGATCCACTCATTAAGAATAAAAAGACTTTTTTCTGAAGAAAAAAACTAAGCCAAGTAAAAAGCAAATGACAATTAGGCAAAGATATTGGCAACCTGAAACACAAAGCACTAATGCCCAACACATATAAAAAGTATCTACCAATCCCTAAGAGTAGAAGAAACACCATTCATCCTACTACAATGCTCACAAAGATAGGAACAGATCATTCACAGAAGAGAATAGAGATATGGCTCCTAAAGTGTGGAAAGAAATAGATGCGCAACTTCATTTACCGTAATGAACATACAGGTTAAAACTAGATGAAGTTATTCCCCGCTACCTATCACTTCATTTACAGTAATGAACATACAGATTAAAACTAGATGAAGTTACTCCCCACTACTTATCAGACTGACAAATTCCAGAAGTTTAATAATAAATTATGTTGTAAGACTACATAAAAATAGCACTTTCTATATTGTTGGTGAGAATACAAATTAGCAGAATTCTTATGGTGGGCTATCTAGCAGTATCTACTAAAGCTTCAACTACATACCCCATTAACCTAGCAATTCTACTTCTAGGAATTTATCCTACAGATATACAAATGCTGAAATGAATTAAGTACAAAGATATTACCTACAGTATTGTAATAAAAAATTTTGACAACAAACTCATTGCTCATCAACAGAGGACTGATTAAGTAAATTATGGAACATCCACACGGTGGAATACCATGCAACTGTAAATAAGGAATTAAAAACTATTAATGTATTAATATGGAAATATTTCTAATTTATACTAATTAAAAGTAAGGTATATATAGCATTTTTCTATTCCTGAAAAAAGAGAGACAGAAAAGAGATATATGTATTTGTATTGACTTCTATTTGCATTTTAAAAATATTTCTAGGGCTGAGCGTGGTGGCTTATGTCTGTAATCGCAACAGTTTGGGAGGCCAAGGCAGGCAGATTACTTAAGGTCAAGAGTTTGAGACCAGCCTGGCCAACATGGTGAAACCCTGTCTCAACTAAAAATACAAAAATTAAGCCAGGCACAGTGGCTCATGCCTGTAATCCCAGCACTTTGGGAGGCCAAGGCAGGAGGATCACAGCAGGTCGGGAATTTGACACCAGCCTGACCAACACAGTGAAATCTCATCTCTACTAAAAATGCAAAATTAGCTGGTTGTGGTGGCAGGCACCTGCAATCCCAGCTACTCAGGAGGCTGAGGCAGGAGAATAGCTTGAATTGGGAGGCAGAGTTTGCAGTGAGCTAAGATTGCACCACTGCACTCCAGCCTGGGCAATAAGAGTGAAACTCTGTCTCAAAAAAAAAAAAAATTAGCTGGGTGTAGTGGTGCATGCCTGTAATCCCAGCTGCTTGGGAGGCTGAGGCAGAAGAATTGCTTGAGCCCAGGAGGCAGGGGTTGCAGTGAACCAAGATCACACCACTGTACTCCAGCCTGGATGACAGAGTGAGACTCTCTCTCAAAAAAAAATAAAATAAAGATAGATAGACAGATAGATGATAAGAAATCAATAATAACGTTACCTCTCAGAGGGATAGGGATAGTTGAATGAAGGGGTGGTAAGAAAATAGAGTTTTTTTAATGAATAGCTTTTATATGTTATTTATTTGAAACATGAAAGTATTACCAATTCAAGAAATTATAAAAATAAAGTTAATGCACTGTGGTTATCCTGATACTTATGTCATTCAAAAATGGGAGGGCTTAATTTTTTGATTGAGGTTAAAATACTTTTTGAAACTCCGTAATCCTTCTCCTTATCCCACTGTGATGAACTAATGCTCCCAGTATTGTTTTTACTCTACAGAAAAACGGTATAGAGATAACAGGGTTCCAAGACCTGATTCAACTATACTCAGGCTGTAACTATTACAAATGCTTAAAATTCCTCATCAAACCCTAGCCTAGGTTATCAGCAATAGCAAAAATAAATGATTATTGAGCACTGGCTATAACTAAGGCATTGTGCTAGCTTCTTAGCTTCAGAAAAACCTATCAGCCCTTACACTGACAGGCTTACAAGAATGGCATTGTGTATAAATTAGAAAGATAAAAGTTTCCATGAATGGTATAGGCCAAAAAAAATGAAAACTGGAAGAAAACGTTATCACCATACTTTATGTAGAAAGAAAGCTTCAATATGGACCTTAAAGGATGAAAACTCTGAGCAAGAAGAGGAGTCCAGAGACATTTCAATCAAGGAAACATGATGAAGAATGGCACGGAAGTGGGAAAATGTGTACCGTATTCAGACCAGTGAGCAAACTCTGTCCTCCTCACAATACGTGTGAAGGGGAGGGATGAGAGGAGAAAAAATTAAAACGTGAGTTAAAATCGATGGCGGAGACTGCTGGTCCTCTGCCCCAAAATACATTATTCTCCTGCTTTTTAAAAATAGAGTACTGATTTTTTTGGCTATATATACGTAGAATAAAAGACCACATTTTCTCCCTTGCAGCTAGAAGTAGCCAAGGAACCAGGTTCTGGCCCGTGAAATGTGAGCAGAAGAGCTCTGTGAGACTCTGGTAGTCTCCTTAAAGGGAAAAGGAATGTCTCAAAACATAAACACACAAACAGGAGCCATAAGTCTGTAAGAGTTTTGGTAGACCAGCTAGAGCACGCTATGGGAAGATGAAGAACAGACTCCACCTCCACTCAGCCCAAAACGCCAGCTGTGAGCCTGTGGAAAAAGGGCTTCAATTAGAAGACAGAAGGGTTGCTGTCACGAAGATTTTGTGCAACATCGGAGGATAGAAGGTGTTTTTTAATGACCAAGTAACAAAGGTTACTTCCACATACTGAGGCAGGTGCACTTTCTCCTAATTACTACATGAGGCAGGGTGGTTCTACAGGAGTGAAAGCCAAATGTGCTGCCATTTTGGCATCTCACAGGTTTGCATCTTTGGAATGTTCTAGAAAAGAATCAACAACAGTCTCATGAAGATTGGCAGAGAACAAGGAGCCACTTTTACATGGTAGAACTGGTTACAAGCTCATAAAAGCCCCCATGAAGTAACAGAGAAGAAACTGAGTGATCCCCATGCTATTCTCCTGATAGTGGGTAAGTTTTCACGAGATCTGATGGTTCTATAAGGGCTTCCCCATTCATTTGGTTCTCATTCTTCTCTCTCCTGCAGCCCTGTAAAGAGGCGCCTTCCACAACGATTGTAAATTTTCTGAGGGCTCCCCAGCCCTGTAGAACTGTGAGTCAATTACACCTCTTTCCTTATAAATCACCCAGTCTCAGGCAGTGCCTTATAGCAGCATGAGAACGGACTAACACAGGGAGCAAAGAAAGGGGTATTTAGGGTTAGAGACAAGGCTAAGAGGATGGGGCGGGGGTGGGGAGAGACACTGAGCACAGCTGCTGGGTGAAGTCAGGGCCACAGAGGCCAAGTCCCAGTGACTGATTTCTTGGGTGGTTAGAGCTGAGCTTTTTTTTTTAATTGCATTTTAGGTTTTGGGGTACATGTGAAGAACATGCAAGATTGTTGCATAGGTACACATGTGGCAGTGTGATTTGCTGCTTTCCTCCCCTTCACCTATATCTGGCATTTCTCCCCATGCTATCTCTC
>CAUYLG010001055.1:0-46036 GCA_963573385.1 Cacajao melanocephalus | reverse complement strand
CCTTTTTAATCGGATGAATGGGCGATTCTGCCTTCCTGAAGCTCTGCTTGCCAGCGAGAAGGGAGACCCAGCCTAGTGTATTTTGTACGGAGAGCTGCTACGCCGGGGCGCCGGCAAAACTGCCGCGCCGGCCGAAAGAGCCGCGCTGGCGACCCTTAGGGCTCCTCCGCCTGGGAATCTCCTAGTCTGTGGGCAATAAAAATCCGTCTGGAAATACGGCGTCCACTCACCCTCTGCGCTTTCACTGGGAGCTGCAATCCTGAGCTGTTCCTAATCGGCCATCTTGGATCGAATCCTCTATTTGTTTATTTTTTAACTGAAGAAAATCATGCTATATAGGAGATACCCAAAGGAAAGGCTAATTCTAAATTGTTGCTCATACTCAGATAAACATAATCTTTTCTGCTTTTTTTTTTTTTCTTCTGAGATGAAGTCTTGCTCTTTTGCCCAGGCTGGAGTGCAGTGGCATGATCTCTGCTCACTGCAACCTCCACCTCCCAGGTTTGAGAGATTCTCCTGCCTCAGCCTCCCGAGTAGCTAGAATTACAGGTGTGTGCCATCACACCCAGCACTTTTTATTTTTTTTGGATTTTTAGGATAGATGGGGTTTTGCCATGTTGGCCAGGTCGGTCTGGAACTCCTGGCCTCAAGAGATCTGCCTGTCTCAGCTTTTCAAAGTGCTGGGGTTACAAGTGTGAGCCAGGGTACCCAGCCAGATAATCATAATCTTAGACTACCCAGATAAAACCCATCCCTACCACAGCATATAATTCAATGGAAGGAATAAACAAGGAATGTGTGTGCCATGTAGACATTGTACTTACATTAATACTACCATTTAAAATTGTTTTCAATACATATCTTTATCTTCCTAGGTAGTTTTAGATACATACACATTTTTTTCACCTTGTCATATTTGAAATGTTTGGCCTCGAGTCCTATTAACCCTCATTATAGATAAGTACTGGACACTTGCTTCGATACCAATTTCCCACAAACCAACTGTGGTTTATGTGAGAGTGAATCCTGGAAAAGGAGAAAACAACCAATGCTAATGCAGATGCAGAAGAGCTAGATATAGGAGGAGAATTAGGGCTGTGCTTCAAGGCAAACCTGTCAGGCATGAAGAACAAAGCAGTTAAAGTTCCCAGATTCTGGAGGAATCCAGGGCAGGGACGGAATGACAAAGATAGCAAGTGAGCCAAATAGAGAATATACTCACCCAGGATCTCTCTTTTTATCTGGAGAAATTTTGGATCAAGTATACTCACCAGCTGTATTAACTAAATGTTTTACTGTAACTTTCAGGTGTGCTTATGTCTTCTAAATTTAGTATGTTCCAAGCAAATTGCATAATAAATAAGGTAATCTGAAAATATTTCATAAAAGTAATTACCTGTAAAAATGTGCTATAAAATTAGTTTAGTGTTAGGTATTCATATTTTTATTTTTCTTAAATTGAATTAAAACCATTTCCTATTCAATCTCTAAATGAATGAGTATAGAAACATGTTTTAGTTCTTTTGAGAATTTGTTGCTTTTTAATCCTAACAAAGAAAGATACACAATTGCCTATTAAAAATAACTTTTAACTCAAAAAGAAGAAGAAATACTCTAATTAGCTAGTAGAGAGTGTCTTTAGTTTCAGGTTGCTTAGAAGGTTCGTAACAGAGTGCAAAAAACATTTCATTACTATTCAGGGTGAGACAAGTCACTATTTCCAGTAAAATTATACATGTTTCATATATCTATATGTATGTCTATGTGAAGACAGAGATCTTTATATACACAAACACATTGCTACAATATGTATGAGTGTTTATATGTCATATATATAATGCTATTTTATATGAAGTAATCACAATGTAAAATTTGGAAGCAAATTGATATAGTGTTTAAAATTATGAAAATAAAAATTTAAAATAAGAAAATAAGACTTTTCAACATTTTTCTTATTGTTCAAATAAGGCAAAAACAGATAACCCAGCCAATCCAGTGAACAAACATTAAAAAAATTAAAGGGGTGTATACACAGCTTATAGATTTACATTTCATATGTGTATATGCACAGAGTTTCATAAAGGATGGTGACTTCAGCAGAAGTTTTATCATAAAATGAAGTGTCATAAAAGAAAAATAAAAAGATACCCACTTCCCAAAATAAAAAATGAAAATATGTTATTTATGTTTTCAACATAAAAATAAGCCTCAGTTTCTCACATCAACCCATATAAATGCTGTAGTACATTGCAGCTGCTTGGGAATCTATTTAAAAAAAAAAAGATAAATAAATTATAGCTATTTTTAATGAAATAAGCTGTCAGACAGTCTTGACTCTTGATAGTGCTTGCATGGAAGAGATTTTCTTTAGTATTTAAGCATGAAAAGACAAAACAGTCATGCTTAATGGCTTTTTAGGGTTGATAGTTTAAGTCGGCTCCACAAACTGTTGGCATTGAAGATAATCTTTTTAACAGTCTCAGACTGAATTTTGGATTTCTTATTTTTAGCACTATTTTTCCACTATCAAAGGATATGCATAATAAAGTTTGTAAAGAAATAAAGAATAATTATATTTGAAAACCAAAGAAAAGTCCTAATAAAACAATACAAAAACAAATACGATATCTTTGTTTAAAATATCATCTTGTATTAGCAGTAGGAAGAATAAATGAAGCCAACTATTCCAAACTTTCTCTTAATCTATTTGATTTTAAATTTCAAACAGATATTTGCAATGTCCAATGGTAAGATCTCAGAGTTATAAGAAACCTATTTTTTGTCAGAGTTCTTTTTATTATCTTTATGAAATTCCTTAAAGACAAAAAGCTTTAACATTTGCAAAGTGCTTTAAGGAAAATAAAGGATCAGGATGAAGCAAGTAAGTGTGGACAACAGGATTTAAAATGTTTATGGCTAAATACACAAGTAACAAGGAAACATGACTGTTTATGTGGCATACAACTATATAACATAATAGCCATAATTATGACTTACAACATATATCAAGATATATTTGAATTTTAGGAATCTCATATAATTCTGGAACAAATATTAATAACATATTCATGCAAATAGAATACAAATAAAGTTTCAACATCATTTCTTATTTGATACTTCTTATATAATTTAACATATCAAATAAGCCCTTTCATTATTTCTTTTTCTGATATTTCAAGGACTTAGGACATCCCCAAATTTGTTTCAGATCAAAATGTCTAAATTTAGAAATTGAAATTTGATTTTAAGAAACCTCTCAAATACGTCAAGGGTTTAAAACACTTGTGTTAGCAGCAGGAAATCCATACGGGTCTGCAGCAACTCAATTATTGGCTTCTCAAAGGAAATAATTTGCTCAAGGAGTATAAGGTTGAGTGAGAGATCAAGGCAATATTTTGAGTAGGAGTGAAAATTTATTAAAAAGTATTAGAGCAGGAATGAAAGGAAGTAAAGTATACTTGGAAAAGGGTCAAGTGGGCAACTGATGAGTTCCAAGTGTGTTATTGACCTTTTACTTGTGGTTTTATATATTGCCATGATACCGGGGTATACTAGTTTTTTTCTCTCCTGATTCTTCCCTTGGAGTGAGATTTTTGGATGTGCAGTGATCTGTCTGCACTTGGGAGGGGCCACATGCACAGTGTATTTACTGAAGTTGTAAATGCACTGAAATACATGCTCATTTGAGGTCATTTTCCCTTACCAGTCGAGTGTTCCAAGAGGAAGGTGATAAAGGAAAACTTCAGCCTAATTAAATTTAAAATAATTTAATTGAGAAATGAATGATTCACAAATCAGGCAACCTTCCGAGCCAGAATAAGCTCAGAGACTTCAGCACAGCCATATGGTAGAAAAAATTTCATGGGCAGAAAAGGAAGGTGACACGTAGAAAACAGAAGTGAGGTACCAAAACATCTAGGTTGGTTACCTTATTTGAACACAGTTCAAACAGTTGGCTACATATGATTGGCCTAAACTCAGTGATTGGCACAAATGTAGGCTACGGTCTGTTTACACCTCCACTTGTTATAGTTCATCATGTGCAGAAAAACATTTAGGTCAAATTTAAAATACGTAAGGAGGCAGCTTTAGGCTAAATTTGATTTAACAACGGTCATATACCAGTTAAACTCCACTATTTTGCCTCTTAGTGACACGCTTCAGACTGCTCACCCAACTTCGGAGGTTTTATCAAGAAAGAACCGATCACCACCTTCACATGTTTTCTATCTATTGGAAGGCTGCTGTACCCTGGTGCCAGCTGTAACCAATTATTATTTTACAGAGACAGTTTAACAACAACTTCAGCATCACCTGTTGCTCACCTGACATTCCTGGTGGAGGGACATCTGTCGCCTGCTCATGTCTGCCTAAATACCTACTCTAACACTTGTTCAAAATGGGATCACAGGTCGCTGTAAATTAATAATCATTCATTTATCTAAAGTGAGAATTAAAAGATTTTAAAAAGCAAAATCCTTTCTCTTTGATATGGTTTGGCTGTGTTCCCACCCAAATCCATTTTGGATTGTAACTCCCACAATTCCCATGTGTCTTGGGAGGGACCCAGTGAGAGGTAATTAAATCATGGAGGAGGGTCTTTCTGGTGCTGTTCATGTGATAGTGAGTAAGTCTCAAGAGATCTGATGGCTTTAAAAAGAGAAATTCACCTGCACAAGCTCTCCCTCTTTGCCTTCCGTCATCCAGGTAAGATGTGACTTTCTCCTCCTTCCCTTCCACCATGATAGTGAGGCTTCCCCAGCCATGTGGAGCTGTAAATCCATTAAATCTCTATTTCTTCCCAATCTTGGTTATGTCTTTATCAGCAGCATGAAACTTAACTAAAACACTCTTTGATACAGAGGAAACTCAGTTTTCAAATAATTAAAATATCTTTAAAAGACAGCATGAGGCATGCTAAGTTTTTTTCTCTCTCCTCTCTTTTTTACAGTCTACTAAAAAAGAGAATAAAAATTTCTTATTTTTTATTATCAATATTGCACAAAAATCATATGTAAAAGAGAGAAATCATATGTAAAAATCATATGTAAAAGAGAGAAACAAATGTTACTTTAGTGTCTATATACTAAAGTTAACTATGTAATTCCAACCTCAGTCAGCTTTATACATACAAGATATCTATAAATCTTTTATAACTTCTACTAATTTTTTATTCTCTTTTTACTCCAACTCTTTAATAACCATTTAGTTTAATCTTTATCATTTTTCTTCATTTATTTTGAAACAACCTTTAAATAATTTTTATCTACACAAATCATTTATTTTCTCAACGAAATCATGTTTTCGTACCTTGTAACATCTTACTTTTCTGTAGACTGTATAAAAAATAGCATTTCTTTTATATAATAGTTTTAACTACATATATTAATTTTAATTTTTATCACTAGTAACCCTAATTTCTAGTCAAAAACCTGGAGAATAAGCAATTTTAAATGCTAGGTACCAAAACATTTTATGAATTTATATTTATAATTTCCAGAAACATAGGCTTTTTTGTACAACAGTTTATCATTATGAAACAAGATATATTTACTAACAAACCCAAATTTTGTTTCTGTGAAATAAAGAACCAAAAGCATATAAGCTTAAATTTATAACTAATAATTAATGTTTTAGCATTATATCTTATTTGGCTATTATCTAGATTTTTAAAAATGAATAGCCATTATTTAATTTTACATAGTCATAGTTACCAAAGTGATTTGGACTAGAGTTACATAAACTTAAAAGGCATTTGGGCTTATTTGTTTAATTTATAAGTACTCATTTATTTTAATTCAATTTGGTAACATGAAGATAAAAAAAATCAACATGTACAAATGTGTACATAAAATGACAACCAACATAAATAACACATTTATAATGTTGATTTTAAAATTTTAGCCACAAGACTAATAAAATTCATTATCTTAAAAGGACAGTTGAAATCAAATTATGCCTCTGTAAATGAAACAAGTAAGGGTCTATCTGTCTCACATGGCTAAAACCATTTATCAAGTTCAATTTACATCTTAAAAGCAAGGAGAAATAATGCAAGGTTTTTTTAAATTTTTTCTTAATAGAGAGTTAAGGGTGTGTCACTTAGATGAGTTACAGAGGAAGATTAAAAATGGATGACAAGGTAACATAAAATTATATTAATTTATTTCAGGATAATACAGATGAGCCTAAGAGAAACAATTTCAGAAGCCCCTTCAAAATAACTGGCTAAATGTCAAAAGGTTATATTTTGAAGACCAATTTTGTTAAATAGGTGGCTTTTGAATTTAGTTTGTATTATATTTATCAACTGGATTACCGACTTAATAGATCAGTGCTAACTGATTTATTATGAACCCATAAATGAATTGAGCATTTGCAGGTCACAAAGCCTAACATTTATACATATAAAAGGCAGACACAATTGGAAGGTGGAGCACCTAGAACTGGAAAGAATCTCATTTATATTTTAAATCCCAGGTCACTCAGAATCAAGGCAAAAGCCCAAGGGAGGACTGCTATGAGACTGAGCTGCACAGTGCTCTCACAGTGCACCTCAATGTAAGGATATCCCCCTGATTGGCGAGAGAACCAATACCGACCTGCCCACTCTGCTACCAGACGGTCCCCCCTGGAAGTTGAATCTTTTGGTGGTGAGTTCTCCCACAGCCTCCAAGTGTTCCAATTGTACCCATTCTCAGGTCACAGCCCCAGCTCTGAGATTTCCCTGACCAACGTAGAAAACAACTTTTCTTTTACCAATTTCCTTTTTACTATCAAGTTTTTTGTTTGACTAAGTCAGAAATCTTAACGTTTTTCTTATCCAGATGTATGAAGAAATGAATAGCCCCCCTGCAATGATAACTCTTCACTGAAACTTTTGTTTGTCACTTTTAAAATTTCAGCCAGTAACTCATGAGTTATCACCTACCTAAAGGTTAAGTGTTCTCTCACAAGATGAAGTTACTCTTCACAACCCCAAATGTCAAGGAGATCAGGGTACTCAATGCAAAAAGAAAGCAGAGTTTCAGACCTGAGAGGAACTTGCCAACAATGCTTAGTATTCCAAGAGGAAGACGATGATTCCAAAAAAGGGGGAACAGTGGTGCTTTAACAATGTTCTTCAAGGAGCCCCATGGTCACTGCAAGTCTCCTTCAGATCGGTTTATATGACTGCTATAACGCTGATGTTTCCTCTCACATTGAAGCTGTTCTTATCAAGGGAACTGGATAAAGGATCAAAGGTGGCAAGTGAAGGAGGGGAAAGAACAAGTTTCAGAGGATCCAGTTTCAGGAGATGTTAAGTTTTCTTAAAAGGGCCAATAAAGGTCTAGTTAATGGAGGTTTGAAAAAAAGAGATTATGTTGACTGAGAAGTTTCCATAGAAGAAAGCAAAATCCAACAGGGAAAAATAGAGAGGTCCTAAATATACATGTATATATATATATAGCTTGAATATGAGTTATGAATTAAGCCAACTTTTGATCATAGTGTTCTTTAAATACATGATTTTTGCTTTAGCCAAGGGAACAGTGATGGCAGGAGTACCACTCTACCGGCTGCTGTCTTGGAAGGGCCCACTGTGCTTGCTCCCAGATCTCAGTGACAGCAGGAAGCATATCTGTCTATCCCAGAAGAGAAAGCAAGATAAATGGAAAAAAAAGAAAAAAGAAAAAAAAATTGCTAGCATGCTCTAAATATAAACGTAAATTTTAACCAAAGGCATATCTTTAAATGACTGAAAACCAAAACAAAAAAGCATGCATGAGATCAAAACCAAGAAGCTATTGATCACTTTAACAAAAGCCTGCAAAAAGAAAGCAAAAAGCTGCAACCCTTTCAAGATCCAGAAAACTCCCAATGACAGCTTAAAGAAAGGAAAGTTTCACTAGCTGCAAATGGAGAACGCGCATCTCTGTATGGCTGTATTCTCTAGGGTCCTCACCTCTCAACTAGCCATCTGCACACACAAAGCCCAACAATAACCTGTGTTGGCCCCAAATCCTGGCCAGTAGATCATAGGCTGAAGTGCCTTGTGCCTTTTTTTTTTTTTTTTTTTTTTTTTTTGGTTAAATCCCATAGCAAGCACTTTGAATGCTCAAAGGATTTTGTCTTTGTTTTAAATCTAATTCATTCTTTTAAATTGTTGCTAAAGGAGTTTCTAATTCTGTATTACTTTTGTGTCTTTTATAGGTATCAGTTAGGTAGCTGTTTAAGACATGGGCACTCTAAAACCTTTTGTTTTCTTTTTAACATAACCGATTTATGTATTTTACAAGCAACTCAAGCCAGTAAGCCTTTTGTTTAATGCAAAGTCCCAGAGGTAACTTTCCAGGTTTAGAATAGTGGACATTTTAAAAATGAGTGCAGAAGATGTATCCAACATGATAAAATCACACCAGAATCACTATGCCTAGGAATTAGTCTATACAAATGCTTTCATCCCATTCCTTTGAATTTAAAAGGGATAAAAAAAGAATGATGATTTTTACCATCTGTTCTTCCAGATCTACTGATAGACACTAGGAATTCTGACTAGTATTTTTTTTCCGCCTAAATAGGGTTTCCTTGACAGTGGCTTCCTGAAGATCAGAAAGATTTTGAGCTTTCCTGCTCACAGTACAAAATCTGTAGAGGGCAAGGGAAAGCTTTGCTCTGAAAATTCACTGAAAATAAACTTATAAAAGACAAATTAATAGGAGGAAAGGCATAGAGATTTATTCAAAACTCATAGCACAGGGAAATCACAGGAGAATTGTTATTTCAATAACCCAATGACAAGTAGAGGCCTATACAGCTTTCTTCATAGGGGAAGGGGAGAGGAAGGTTGGAGAAGTAAATGATTTTCAGTAGAAATGAATGAACCCAAAGAACAATGACTTGGAATAAATTTTCTCTGAGCTCTGGAAGAGGTGATGGAAAGATAAAGGGCAGAAATTTACTGTGAATAAGGATGATCTTATTATTCAGATAAAGTCCCCCAGGTAATCTCTTGGGGCTGCCCTCAGAAGAACAGATAAAATATCTACCTAGGTGTTGCAGTGAGAACTCCCACTCTCTTCTCTTTTTCATCTTAGATGAAATTTTTAAGAAGGAGGTCTTAAGACAGTTGCATTTAGTTTAGAAAGAAGTTTTCTTAGATAAAGAAATTCCAGAGAAGGTCCCTATTAATGCTTTGGGAAACAGGATCAAAGAGACAGGGAAATCTGGAAAGATCAAAGAGAGACACTGAGGATGCATCTTTAGTAAAGTATGTCAAAGCATTGTATTTTGGGATATTGTTTCCTGAACCCCAAGAACAAAAAACATTTTGGTGAATGTTAGAACATCGTGATAGTGGTACCCACTTTAGCAATTGGAACAAAACCGAAAATAAATGTAAGTTAATGTTCCTCATAAAGCTTTCATAAAGCATAATATGGAAATTTTTTAATGATTCAGAAAGTAACATAAAATTATCTAAAGTTTACTTAAGCTTTCTCTTTTTAATCCCAATAAATTGGTACTATTCTAGATTATTTGAGGAAAATATTGGAAGACATTCATATAAACCAGAACATTAGAGCTATAATTTATTGACTGTTGTAAAAAGAAATAAATGTATTAAAAAATTTAGGTGACTGATTTTAAAATAATTCTGAGTTTTAAGATAGTAAGAAATGATTGGCTAATATAATTATTCAAATATTTTATTAATTAAAAATGTAGTCAACAATTAGTAGCTTCTATTTACTCTAAATTGTACACCATGAAAAAAAGACATCATATTAAAAATTACTGAGAAAAAAGATAAAATGAATTTTTATCATCACACTTTAATCCAAACTGAACTAATAACCTTTGTACTCCTTTATCCTGGTATTTACAATCTATTTGGAACTTTCAAAAAGTAGATCTCAGGAACTAGAACCTAAAAACCATGAATCAGTTCTCCGACATCTTTCTATGTAAAATTCTCAGACTGGAAAAGAGGGTCTTCAGAATGATAGCACTTTCTCTTGATGTTATAGCTCTTGACTTGCACAACCTTGCATAGTACAAACTTCTTAAAACTAATTAAATATTTAATAATTTGATTATAGTAGCAAATTATTGTTTCATTCTACATATATGTTGCTTTCTTCTCATCACTTACCCTACCAGTGATCCACTCTATGTGTCTTTCCAAACATCAAAACACAAACTTTATGAATCCAGGCACTAAATACAGGTATTATTTCATTCTGTCCCACCAAATATGTAATCACCTATTTATGCATTTGTTATTATGAACCTTTTTATTAAGCTCCAGAAATGGTTAAATATTCAAAATATTGCCTTAGCATTATAAAAACATGAAACAAAACAAAAAATAAAAAATAAATAGACTTTTTGCTTTAGCTCAGAAATGAAGACAGATGGAAGGAAATAATTCTCATTTATACAGAGATAAGAAAATAAAAGGGAACAAATTAACTGTTTATAGTCTGGGCATGGTGGCTCATGCCTGTAAGCCCAGCACTTTGAGAGCCTGGCGAGGAGGATTGATTAAAGCCAGAAGTTCAAGACCAGCCTAGGCAACATGGTGAGGCCCTGTGTCTACAAAAATTATCTTTGCACTCAAACACAAAGAATTATCTAGCTCTAAATGTAAATAGTGTTGAAGATGATGTATTAGTCTGTTTTCATACATCTATAAAGAACTGGTTGACACTGCGTAATTTATTTTAATGAAAGGTTTAATTGATTCACAGTTCAGCATGGCTGGGGAGGCCCCAGGAAATTTAAGAGCATGGGAGAAGGCAAAGAGAAAGCAGGTACCTTCTTCAAAAGGCAGCAAAAAGAAGAACAAGCAGAGAAAATGTGTCTGACATCACACATTTTAGATCAGATTAGACAAACTTTATGAATCTAGCTATTAAATACAGGCATTATTTCATTCTTTGTCTCCAAATATGTAATCACTTGATTTGATGTGCATTTGTTATTGTGAACCTTTTTATTAAGCTCCAGAAATGGGAGTGGAAATACAACCAATGGTGTATTTTCACATTTCCCTTTCACAGTATCGTAGCAGAGGTTCTCAACGAGGGCTCCACCTTTGCAGCAAATCAGATTAGATCTGATCTAAAATGATCAGATATCTTGAGAAGTCACTTACTGTCACAGGAACATCATTGGGGAAACTGCCTTTATGATCAAATTACCTCCACCTGGTCCCACCCTTGAAATATGGGGGTTATGGAGATTACAATACAAGATGAGACTATTTTGTGGGGGAGACAGTCAAACTATATAATTACAGCCCTGTCCCTCTCAAATCTCATGTCCTCACATTGCATAACACAATTATGCCTATCCAACAGTCCTCCAAATTCTTTTATTTTTTGAGATGGAGTCTTACTGTATCACCATGCTGAAGTGCAGTGGCAGCACGTTGGCTCACTACAACCTCTGCCTCCCAGGATCAAGTGATTCTCCTGCCTCAGCCTCCAGAATACCTGGGACTACAGGCATGTGCCACAACACCTGGAAATTTTTTGTATTTTTAGTAGAGATGTAGTTTCACCATGTTAATCAGGATGGTCATGATCTCCTGATCTTGTGATCTGCCCTCCTAGGCCTCCCAAAGTGCTGGGATTACAGGCATAAGCCACCACACCTGGCCCAAAGTCTTAACACATTCCAGCATTAATGCACAGTCCAAGTCCAAAGTTGTATCTGAGACAAGTCCCTTCTGCCTATGAGCCTGTAAAATCAAAAGTAAGTTAGTTAGTTACTTTCTAGATATAACGGACGTACAGGTATTCAGTAAATACACCCATTTCAAATGGGAAAAATTGTCCATAACAAAGGAGCTATAGGCCTCATGCAAGTCTGAAATCCAGTGGGGCAGTAAAATCTTAAAGCTTCAAAAGGATCTCCTTTGAAACCATGTCTCACGTCCAGGACACCCTGATGTAAGAGGTGGGTTCCCATGGCCTTGGGAAGCTCCACTAGTGTGGCATTGAAGGATATAACCTCCCTTTCAGCTGCTTTCATGGGCTGGTGTTGAATGTCAGTGAATTTTCCGGATGCACAGTACAAGCTGTTGGTTGATCTACCATTGTGGTGTTTGGAGGACAGTGGCCCTCATCTCACAGCTTTACTAGGCAGTGCCCCCGTGGTGTATTTCTACATTTTCCTTTTACAGTACTCCAGCAGAGGTTCTCCATGAGGGCTCCACCCTTGCAGCAAACTTCTGCCTGTACATCTAGGAATTTCCATACATTCTTTGAAATCTAAGTGGAGGTTCCCAAATTCCAATTATTGACTCCTGTGCACCTGCAGACCCAAAACCTTGTGTAAGCCACAAAGGATTGAAGTTTGCATCCTGTGAATCAACAGCCTGAGCTGTGTATTTACCCTTTTTAGCCATTGCAAGAATGTAGTGCGCCAAGTTCTGAGACTGCACAAAAACAGTAAGTTCTTGGATCCAACCCACAAAACCATTTTATCCTCCTACTCTTCTGGGCCTCTGATGGGAGGATCTGTCACAAAAACAGCTGACATGCACTGGAGACATTTTCCCTATTGTTTTGGCAATTAACATTTTGCTTCTTGTTACTTATGCAAATCTCTGCAGCCAGCTTTCTCACCAGAAAATTCATTTTTATTTTCTACCTCATAGTGAGACTGCAAATTTTCTAAATTTTTAGGCTTTACTTTCCTTTTAAATATAAGTTCCATTTCCAAATCCTTTCTTTGGGAATGCATAAAACTGTATGATTTTAAGATCACCCAAGTCACCTCTTGAATGTTTTGCTGCTTAGAAATTTCTTTCACCAGATACCCTAAATCATTATTCTCAAATTCAATGTTGCACAGATCTCTAAGGCAGGGTCAAAATGCTGCCAGTCTCTTTGCTAAAGCATAGCAAAGGTCACCTTTATTCCAGTTCCCAACAAGTTTCTCATGTCCATTTGAGACCATCTCAGCCTGAACTTCACTGTCGTTATCACTATCAGCATTTTACTCAAAGCCATTCAACATGTCTCTAGGGAGTTCCAAACCTTCCCACATTTTCCTGTCTTTTTCTGAATTCTTCAAACTGTTCCACGTTCTGCCTGTAGCCCAGTTCTAATGTCAGTTCCACATTTTGGGGTATCTTTATAGCAGCACTCCATTCTCTGTGGTATCAATTTAATGTATTAGTCTGTTTTTATACTGGTATAAATAACTGTCCAAGACTGGATAATTTATGAATGAAAGAGGTTTAAATCACTCACAGTTCAGCATGGCTGGGGAGGCCTCAGAAAACTTATAGTAGTGGTGGAAGGTGAAGGGAAAGCAAGACACCTTCATGATAAGGCGGTAAAAAGAACAATAAACGGGAATTGCCAGATATTTATAAAACCATCAGATCTCATGAGAACTCACTATCATGAGAACAGCACAAGGAAAACGGCCCCTATGATCCAATTTTCTCCACCTGGTACCACACTTGACATTTTGGGATTATTGGGATCATGGAAATTATAATTCAAGATGAGATTTTGAGTGGGGACACAGCCAAACCATATCAGATTAGAAACTCTAATTTTAAAAATCCTGAATAATTTACACAGTATTACTGGAACCACTAAGTAAGTTTAGCAAGATTGTATGGTACAAGGACTATATAGAAAGGTCTATTGTATTTCTAGACATCAGCAATAAGCCATTGCAATCTTAAATATAAATAAATTGCCAAGTATAATGACATCAAAGTCAAAATATATAGTTACAAATCTAACAAAATATATGCAGGATGTGTACATAGACAACTACATAACACCAGTAAAACAACTCAAAGAAGCTACAGATAAAGAAAGAAAAGATTAATGTAGTGTGATTTAAAGAGCAGTGTTTTTTTCTTCTAGATATTGGTAAGTGCATTCTAAAGTTTACATTAAAAAATCATTGAAAAACAACAGTGACACCAGAATAAACTCAGAGAAATTTAATTATTGAATTTTTGATGAAAGAAAAACAAGCAATTTAATGTCAAATGAGTCTTGTCAACAAATGATACTAAAAAATTGAAAGCCAACATACAAAACAAAAATAAAAAGTGAAGTTCAACAACATCTTACACAATATTATCAAAGTGAACTCAAATTATACCCTATCTTTAAATGTGAGATGTTGAATTCTAAAATTTATAGGAGAAAATACATATGGGCTTAGGGTTGACTCTGAGGTTTTAGATATAACACCAATAATACTACCTATAAAAGAACAAAATATAATTTTAATGTTATTAAAAATTAATAATTTTGTCTTACAAAGACAGTTTGAGAATGAGAAGAGAAGCCCAAAATGAGGAGAAAATACTGGAAGCTTTCATATCTGATAAAGAATTTACATCAAAATTAAAAGCACTCAAATCTTAATGCTAATCCTCTAATTGCTAAAATACAGAAAAATAACCCAGTAAAAAAAATTAGATTAAACATTTTGACTGTCAGAACATATAAAGATGGCTAATAAACACTTGAAAATATGCCCACTATCATTTCTCATTAGAACAATGCAAATTAAAACCACAGTGCGATTATACCACTACTCAATTTTATTTGATTGGCTAAAATGCAAAACCTGAGAATACAAACTACTAGGGAGGATGCAAAGCAACACTAATTTTTATTTATAACTGGTGGCATTGATAAATGTTGCAAATACTTTGGAAAACAGTTTGGCGGTTCCTTTTAAGTTAAACACAAACAATACATGACCCAGAAATAGCATTCCTAGGTATGTTCATACTAAATCCCATAACTGAATTATCATATAAGCTTTATTAAGAGCTGTAAGCTACCAAGATGTATTGCAACAAGTAAATAGGCAAATAAACTGTGGTACAACTATAAAATGGAAAGTTATTCAGCTAAAAGAGGATCATGCTATTGATTCATGCAACAGCATGAGTGACATTTCAGTGCATATTGCTGAATAAGTGAAGTTAAACCTCAAAATTCACATGTCATATGATTTCATACATATCATAATTTGAAAAAAAAAAGAAAAAAAAACTATAGAGACTGGAAACATAGTAGCTGCCAAGGGTTGCAGAAAGAAAAGTATTTACTGTAAAAAGTAAACACTGGGGAAGCTTTAGGATGACAGAAATATTCTGGATGATACAGAGCTTATAGAGAAATGATTTTATGCATTTATAAAAACCCTGAGAACTGAACATCACGAACAGTAAACTTTGATGCTTGTGAATTCAGAGAGATATCAGCCATAATGTTTAGCTGTTTGTGTTAGGAGTGCAAACGGTAATGTAATTTCAATTTTCAGTTGTAGTCTTCCATTTGTCAATAACTGAAATTTTTGAAAAGGAATTTGATATAGACTAATACTTTAGGTTGGGAGAAAAATTTCAGGAAAATAGAAAAATTAGACATGGAAATGTGACTTGCTTAAACCAATAAAATATGAGATATAGGAAAATGTAGCACTTTTAAGTGAAAACATTTATGAGTTGCTCTGTGATTTTTTGTATCTATTCCTGCCATTATAATATTGGAATTGAAGGCTGATAGGAGGGTGGCATAACCTCAAATCAGCCTGAAATGTATTGATGGATTATGTAACACGTATTTGGATCTACAGAAGACTGTGAGTATACAAAGAAAAAAAGTTATGTTATAAAGCCACTAACTCGAGGTATATTACTACAGCATAATCCAGCACACTTTTACTGATATAAAAATTTATATGTAATTATTTAAATATCCAAAACCTGAACCTCTATTAATAAATTGGTTCTATTTTCACCCCTCTATTAAAAATAGTATCTTGAATATTCATTTTTTTTCTTTTTTTTTTTTTGTTTATTGTACTTTAGGTTCTGGGTTACATATGCAGATCATGCCAGATTGTTGCATAGGTACATACATAGTAATGTGGTTTGCTGCCTCCATCCCCCCGTCACCTACATCTGGCATTTCTCCCCATTTTATAACTCCCCAACCTCCCCATCCCCACCCACTGACCCTCTTCTACTCCCTGCAAGGACCCCATTCTCCCCTCCCTGTGTCCCTGTGTTCTCATTGTTCAGCACCCACCTATGGGTGAGAACATGCAGTGTTTGATTTTCTGTTCTTGTGTCAGTTTGCTGAGAATGATGGTTTCCAGATTCATCCATGTCCCTACAAAGGACACAAACCCATCATTTTTATGACTGCATAGTATTCCATGGTGTATATGTGCCACATTTTCCTTGTCCAGTCTATCGTTGATAGGCATTTGGGTTGGTTCCAGGTCTTTACTCTTGCAAACAATGCTGCTATGAACATACATGTGCATGTGTCTTTTATAATAGAACCATTTATAATCCTTTAGGTACATACCCAGTAATGGGATTGTTGGGTCCAATGGAATTTCTATTTCTAGGTCCTTGAGGAAGTGCCACACTGCCTTCCACAATGGTTGAACTAGTTTACACTCCCACCAACAGTGTAAAAGTGTTCCTGTTTCTCCACATCCACTCCAGCATCTGTTGTCTCCAGATTTTTTAATGATCGCCATTCTAACAGGCGTGAGGTGGTATCTCAATGTGGTTTTGATTTGCATTTCTCTAAAAGTCAGTGGTGATGAGCATTTTTTCATATGTTTGTTGGCCTCATATATGTCTTCTTTTGAAAAGTGTCTGTTTATATCCTTCGCCGCCTTTTGGATGGGTTTTTTTTGTTTCTTTTAAATCTGTTTTAGTTCTTTGTAGATTCCGGATATTAAAATGTTTTCCCATTCTGTTGATTGCTGCTTCACTCTAGTGATTGTTTCTTTTGCTGTACAGAAGCTGTGGAGTTTAATTATGTCCCATTTGTCTATTTTGACTTTTGTTGCCATTGCTTTTGGTGTTTTAGTCATGAAGTCCTTGCCTATGCCTATGTCCTGAATGGGTTTGCCTAGGTTTTCTTCCAGGGTTTTTATGGTGTTAGGTCTTCTGTTTAGATCTTTAATCCATCTGGAGTTAATTTTAGTGTAAAGTGTCAGGAAGGGGTCCAGTTTCTGCTTTCTGCACACTGCTAGCAAGTTTTCCCAACACCATTTATTAAACAGGCAATCTTTTCCCCATTGTTTGTTTTTGTCCTGTTTGTCAAAGATCAGATCATTGTAGATGTGTGGCATTGCCTCCAGGGCCTCTGTTCTGTTCTATTGGTCTATATCTCTGTTTTGGTACCAGTACCATGCTGTTTTGATTACTGTAGCCTTGTAGTATAGCTTGAAATCAGGTAGCGTGATGCCTCCGGCTTTGTTCTTTTTGCCTATGATTGTCTTGGCGATGTGGGCTCTCCTTGGGTTCCTTATGAAGTTTTAGGTGTTTTTTTCCAGTTCTGTGAAGAGGGTCATTGGTAGCTTGATGGGGATAGCATTGAATCTGTAAATTACTTTGTATGGTATGGTCATTTTCACGATGATTCTTCCTAACCGTGATCATGGAATGTTTCTCCAGCTGTTTATGTCCTCTCTTATTTCCTTGAGCAGTTTCTTCTGTTATCTTTGTCCCAGAAGGGTACTGCCAGATGTCGGCCTGACTTCTGCTTTATGAGGTGTCTGTTTGGGTATACGGGGGTTGGGGAGCTGCTTGAAGAGACAGTCTGCTCCTTATAGGAGCTCAAGTGCTGTGCTGGGAGCTCTGTTGTTCTGTGCAGAGCTGCTGGGCAGGTACTTTTAAGTCTGCTGCAGTGGAACTCAAAACCGCCTCTTTACCCAGGTGCTCTGACCTAGGAAGGTCGGCTTTATTTATAAGTCCCTGATGTGCTGCTGCCTTTTTTCATAGATGCCCTGCCCCCACACAGAGTAGTCTAGTGACAGTCTGCCAGCAGAGGCGTTGCTGAGCTGCTGCAGACTCTGCCCCGCTGCTGTGTGAACTGTTTCAGTATTGGCAGACTGCCTTGATAGTGGGGGGTGCCCTTCTGCCCATTGAGCTGGACCATCCAACTACACTTGCTGTGAAACTCTCAATCCAGAGCATTTTAGATTGCTTGTTTTGTAGGGGTGGTACTCGCTGAACAAGATTGCCTGGCTCCCTGTCTCAGCCCCTTCCCTTTCAGCTGAATGGGCGGCTTTGTCTCCCAGGTGTTCCAGGCACCAGTTGAAACAGCCACCCAGATTTGTGTGAGTTTCTGTGTGCCAACCCATGGCACCAGCCGTGCTGAAAACTCGTTCCACTTTTCGGCCCAGGAATCTCCCGGTCTGTGGGCAGTGAAAACTTGTTTGGAAATGTGGTGAGCAGTCACCCTCTGCATTGTTCTTGCTGTAACTGCACTCTCAAGCTGTTCCTATTAGGCCATTTTGGATCCTGTCCCCAAATATTCTTATTAGTACATTTCCCAGTGTCTTTTTCTAGTAGCATTTTAATACTTTAAATTTATAAAGAATTTTATTTAAAATGTTTCCAACATAATGCTTTCATCAGAATGTAAAATATTGATAAAAATAATAAGAAATATAAAATAGTAAAGATTATAAAATACATACTAAACATAAATGTTATATTCTCAAATCGTTTAGAGATAGATTTATACCTTGCAAATTTTGGTATCTTTTTTTAAATGTAGTTTTGTGCATTTATATACAGTTGGCCCTTCAACAACATGAGTTTGAACTGCACATGACCAATTATACTTGAGTTTTTATCTACCCCTACTACTTGTGAGACAGCAAGACCAGCTCCTCCTCTTCCTCCTTTCCTTCAGCCTAATTAACATGAAGACGACGAGGATGAATACCTTATCATAATCTACTTACACCTAATGAGTAGTAAATATACTTTATCTTTTTGATTATTTTCTTAATAACATTTTTTCTAGCTTACTTAAATGTAAGTATATAATACATGTAACATACAAGATATGTGTTAATGGCTATTTATGTTTCCCTTAAGACTTTCAGTTGACAGTAGGCTAATAGTTAAATTTTGGGGTAGTCAAAATAGTATGTGGATTTTTTATCATGCGGGGAAGGGGTGTCAGTGCCCCTAAACTCCATGTTGTTCAAAGATCAACTGTATATTCAATTTTTAAAACTGGATTAATTTTTATACATATTATTTTGAAATATGGGGGTTGTGTGTGTAACTTTATGAAAAGTAGGTCATGAGACATGAGAATTTTCTCCACATTTCAACAGAACTTGCTTTTATTCAATCTTCTACTTCTTGTAAATGTGACAAATCTAAACATCAAATTTCTACTGGCCTTGCTTTTGACAGCTTTTCCTAACTGTCTATAAAATAAGTGATGTGTGTTAATACAAAAATAATCTCAGTTTCCACTATCATAATTTTCTTCCTCCATTTGCCATGGCATTACTGCATAGTATCCTACTTAAGATGATTCAACTTACAATTGTTAAACTTTATAATGGTATAAAAACAATGCATATTTGGTAGACACTGTGTTTCCATTTATTAATTTTGATCTTTTGAATACTTTATAATAAAATAAAGATTACATTAGATTTTTTTTCCAACTGTAGGCTAATATTAAGTGTTATAAGCACATTTAAGGTGATAGAGGCTAGCTAGGATATACAGTAGCTTAGGTGCATTTAATATATTTTCAACTTACACTATTTTTAATTTTTGATGCATATATCAGGACATAACCTTATTGTAATCAAGGAGCATCTCTACCAAGTTTATTGCTTTTGCAAACAGTCCCAGAAAACAAATTGTTGCTGGCCCAAGTTTAATAATGCCCTTCCTTGAACACTTCTCTAACATTTAACTGAGAATTAATCACATATGCGTCTATGTTTGCAACAAATAAAAGAAAGCAAAACCAACTAGAAAGTATGACTTTCTTTTTATGACTTCTTAAATATATAACTAAAAATAAAGCAGGGGTCTATATACTTTCCAACTTTGCATCCAGTGTTTTCATTTTATAGATGTTTAATGAACATCTGGTTAACAAATTAATAACTGTGTTATTAATATTACTGAGATCAAATAAAAAGGAAAATAACTTTTAAGACGTTAGCAAATGTTTGGAAATTGATCTGCTTTGCTAATGCTTTTAGTCTAAATTAACTTTTACAGAAAAATAATAAGTTTAATTTCTATCATAATTGAGAACAATTAAATAAAATATCATGCAAAAAGATTTAAGCTACAATCATTACAAATACATCCTTCCAGTAGATTAAACAACAGGTACAGGTGTGGAAGCCAGAAGTTGAAGTCAGGGTGTAAGCATGATTGTTTTCTTTCTGAGGCGTCTTCTCTTGGCTTATAGGCAGCTACCATCTCACCATGTGATCACATACCGTCTTCTTTTTGTGCACATTGGGAGCAAGTGAGCAAGCTCTCCAGTGATTTTTTTTATAAAGGCATTAATTCCATCAAAAGGGCTCCACCTGCATGACCTTATCTAATTCTAATTACCTTCCAAAGGTCCCATCTCCAAATACCATAAAATTGGAAGTTAAGGCTGCAATATATAAATTTTGTGGGGTACATCAATTTTAAGCCCATAATGCCTTTTTATAGCTGTACTTTAAATTATGTGAAATGAAATATAAATGAAAGAAATTTGTATCTACAGTACTGTTTCCATTTTTTTTTCTTCAGACCAAGTCTCACACTGTCACCCAGGCTAGAGTGTAGTGGCAGGATCTTGGCTTACTGCAAACTCTGCCTCCCAGGTTCAAGCGAGTCACCCGCCTCAGCCTTGCAAGTATCTGGGACTATGTGCCGTGCCACTGTCCCTGGGTAATTTTTGTATTTTTAATACATACAGGGTTCAGCACAGTAGCCAGGCTGGTCTCCAACTCTTGACCTCAAGTGATCTGCCAGCCTTGGACTCCCAAAGTGTTGATCACAGGCACAAGCTGCCATACCTGGCCTGTTTTAATTTTTTTTTAAACTCCTGACCCAAGTACTGGCTTTCAGAATTTGCTTTTTTTATTTTCAATAGTCTCTCAACTTTATATATTTTAAATGTCAGTAGATTTCTAATAAGTTATGAGAAATACATTTCATATATATTTATATTTCATTTTAAAAGTTTGCAATTGCTTCCCATTGTTTTTGAAGAATTGCCAGCTAAATAGGACTTCAGATACTATTTAGGCAATGTGTCTTCACAGAAATACTAGAGGTAAAAGTCAATTAGAATGGCAAAACTAATTTATTCATTTAGTTTATTTAAAATGTATACATTGCCCGAAGCCACTGGAACAATATACGAAACGTAAGTTACCATACTTAAACTAAATCTTCCAGCGGAACGGAAAAAAAAAATCACTTACGGTATTTCCATATATGAAAACAGCAGACAAAAAAATAAAAGTAAAAATATCCATTCTAATATAATGTTCACTTTATCATAAAAATGGTTGAATTATTGGAAGATGGACATAAATTTTCCGCAAAGGAAGTACAGGTGATCTTAATTTTTATTCATGTTACTTACATATGGTAAAACATAAAGTGCTCACTTGTCAAATTATAAACAAAATGAAACTATTAATACTATTGAATGTACTATAAATTAATATAAACATTAGTTTAAATGAATTTAATGAATCACCTAAATAACCCCAAACAGATGGACTAAATTTAGAAAGAGAATGTCACAGAAAAATTGTTAGTTAATATTTCCCAGGAGATCTTTTTGTAACATTTCTCAGTAGAGTTTAATCTACTTCAAACTTCTGTGTAACTCCTTCAGAAACTACTTTTAAATTTCTACTAGTAACAGGCTCTATGGCTTAGTTAATTAAGCACCTATCTAATAAATTTTCAATAATAGAGTGCCATAGAAAATTTTCTTAAAAAAGCAATGTTTTATTGAGTTTATGAAATAACTTTATAATAGTTTGAATTATAAAAATATGTCCCCACTCTAATATCTGGAACAAGTGCATGTTTCTTTATTTGAAAAATAAGAGGATTCATTAAGAATCCAAAGAAAATGAGATAACTCTAGTGGGCACTATCTTCAACAATATGTTTTTTTGTTGTTTGGGTTTTTGAAAAAGTGATACAGAGGTAGATATGCAAACTGAAAATGGAGACATATTCACAGAGCAGGAGCTAGTATGAAGCAAGAGACAAGCATTGAAGTGACACAGTCCCAGCGGAGAATCGCCACTCACTGCCAGTAGCAACCAGAAGCAAGGAGAGAGGCATGAACAGAATCTGCTCCCAAACTTCTGGTGAGAGTGTGGTTCTGACAACACTTCGATTTTGAACTTGTCATACCTAAGGTTTTAATAGTATGTTTCTATTGTTTTAAACCATCACATTTGTGGTGAGTTCTTTTACAGCAGCCATCAACTCTTTTTACTTGAGTTATCCATGTGGATTAAACATTGGAAAGTATTCCAATTTATTCCTAACTATATTCCGAAATCAGTGGAATGCTAATTACAACAGTTTTAACTCATATCTAATATAAGGTATCTGATATATCTTCTTGAATATGTCCATTGAATAATTTATATAAAAAAAATTCTACTGTGAAAATTGTTTTTGTTTAAAACATAAACTTCTGGTTCCACATGTTCTAACAAGAACCTAAAAGCTGAACAAACTGAAAAATCAACAACTTTTCTTAGCTGTATCAGAGAAATGAGGTCCCAGGGAAAATGCTGCCCCTAATATTAGAGAGACAGGCAAGTAGATACAGAGAATCACAATGCAACAGAGGAAAAACCCATGAGCATAAATATTTGTGGGAACCAGTGCCAGGGTAGAAATACTTAAACTAAAATAGATTAATTTCTGGAGGCTCAGTGAGGACAAGTCTAAGAGTTAAAAATTCAACAGGGCCAAATTATTAGAAGGGGCCCAGATGTTTGTGAGTTTAACCTCCAGGATTATGATCAGTTTCTCCCAATAAATATCAAAGAATAATCATCTCATGCTTCCAGTAGGGGAATGAAAAAGGAGTCATTTTGAAATATGCCACAGCATTTTGTTCCTGTTAGTATGGTAACCAAAGTCTAACCTGCTGGATTTTTGTTTGTTTGTCAGGGTTTAAATGGCATGGGGGAAAGAGAAACACTCAAGTCTAGCCAGGTCCAGCCTTCCAAGAGGAGTGTAGACATATCCCATTTTTGCTAAGAGGGAGCAGAGCCTGAGAAACACTTGTGAAGTTCATAGTCTAGAGTTGCAGGCTTCCTAAAAGACTAAGATCTACTCACAGGACTATAGGATGGTTTCCTCCTCCCACACCTTATCAGCATTTCACTAAAGGCCTACGTATAGCAATTCCTTTTATTCAGTATATCAAATCCAACTATCAAAACAAAAGTACAAGGTATACTATAAAGGGGGAAAATAAAGTTTGAAAAGACAGAAAAAGTATCAGAACTTGACATGGCAGGGAGTTTGGGATTACCAGACAGTAAATTTAAAACAAACATGATGCATATGATAGAGTGCTAATGAATATAGTAGACAGCATGTAAGAACAGATGAGAAATATACACAGAGATATGGAATTCATTAAAAAATCTAATAATAAAAAATAACTATAACAAATGGAAAATGCCTTTGGTGAACTTATTAGTAGACCGAATATGGCTGCAGAAAAAATCCCTGACTATGAGGCTACATTGATAGAAATCTGAAAAGTAGAAAAGCTAAAAAGAATAAAGACTGAAACAAATACAACAGAATGTCAAAAAAAAAAAATGTGGAACAATTACAAAAGGGGTAATGGAAATACCAGAAGGAGAAGAAAGAGAGGAAAAAAGAAAATTATTTGAAAAACAGAATTTCTACAACTTAATGTCACACATCAAGTTATAGATCCACATTTCTCAGTGAACATCAAGTAGGATAAATACAAAAAAAATTCCATACATCTATGTATATAATATTCAAATGACAGAAATTGAGATAAAGGAAAAATTCTGAAAGATACAGGAAAATCACCTTACATATGGAGGAACAAAAATAATAATTACAACTTTCTTCTTAGAAATTATGCAAGCAAAAAAGAAAGTACAGTGAAGTAACTAAAGTGTTGAGACAAAAAAAACTACTATCCTAGAATTCTGTATACTGAAAAAGTATCTTTCAAAAGTTAAATTGAAATAAAGACTTTCAAAAATTAATGAACAAAACAAAAAATAAGATAATTTGTTATAAGTAGACTGTTGCAAGAAATGTTAAAAGAAGCATTTTAGAGAGAAGAAAAAGTAGTATATGTCAGAAAAGTCAATTTACATAGAGAAAAAAGATCATAAAAAAGAAACAAAGTAAAATAACAATTTTTATTTAATTGACTTAAAAGAGAATGGTTTGTTAAAAATAAGATATTGTATATGCTTTTGTATATGTCATACACATGTCTATATAAGCACATATATAAATGAGGTAAATGACAGCAATGAAACAAATAATGGAAAAGAAACATTAGAATTATTTTATTATAAGATACATTTCCCATGAAGTAATATAGTATTATTTGAAAACACATTTGAATTAGTTATAAATGTAAATTGCTAACTCTAGGGCAACAATTTGAAACAAAGAAGTATAGTATGTACTTATTTGAAAGTTGGAAAAAGAAGCATCGTGGAAGATTATACAATTCTTAATTAAAACAAAAAGCAGAAAAAGAGTGGAAAAGAAAAATAGGAACAATTAAAATGGACAACCAAGAGAAAGAGTAACAAATATAGAAAGCACTAAGCCAATTATATCAATAATTACTTTGAATGCCAGTGGTCTAAATGCATCAATTCCAAGACAGAGATTGTCAGAATGGATTAAAAAGTAAGACTCAACTACATTGTCAATAAAAACACTTAATTTAAATGTAAACATGCCTATATATTAAAAGCATATGAACACAGACAAATATGCCACGCTAATATTTAAAGTTAAAGTGGAAGCAACTGTGTTAATTTCAGACAGAGAAGACATAACACAAGAAAACTTGTCAGGAATAAAGAAGTGGCATTATTTAATGATGAAAGAGTCAGTTATTCAGGGAGCTAGAATAATTTTTAACATAGATACAACTAACAATAAAGCATCAAATAATATGAGGCAAAAATTTATAGTACAGAAAGGAGATCTTGATAAATCAACTATTATAGTTGGATATGTCAGTGGTTCTCTCTGAGAAATAGAGAAGCCTAGCAGGCAGAAAATTAGTGAGTATTTGAACGTAGTTGGACTCAACAGCACCATCAATTAACTAGATATAATGGACATGTATTGGCAACTTTATCCAACAACAGCCAAAGATGCAATATTGTCAAGCTCAAATGAACCATTCACCAAGATAGATCACATTCTGAGGCATAAAATATACTCTAACATAGCTAAAATAGTCATGAAAGACCTGTTCTCAGGTCACAATTGAATTTAACTAGAAACCAGTAGTATAAAGATAACTGAAAAATCCTCAAATACATGAAGATTTAGCAACATATTTTTGTATAGATATACATCAAACAAAAAAATCTAAAGAGAAATTAGAAAGTATTTTTAACTAAATAAAAGTGAAAACACAATTTTTCCATTTTTGTGGGATGTAGCAAAAGTAGTGCTTATAGGGAAATATGGTATTGTATTAAATGCATATATTAGAAAAAAAAGTCTAAAATCAGTCATCTAAATTTCCACCTTAGGAAACTAGAAAAAAATAAGCAAAATAAATCTAAAATGAGCAGAATAAAATAAATAAAATTAGAGATATCAATTAAGTGAAAAAGGGAAAATCAATAAAGAAAATCAATGAACCTGATATCTGCCTCTGAAAAATCAATAAAATTGATAAGCTTCTTAGCAGGCTAATTAGAAGAAAATGAGAAAGAACACAAATTATAAATTTTAGATAAAAATCTACCAAAATATCTATAAAATCTATATGAAGAAACCTACAAAACTCCGATAAAGTAAAACTAAACAGAGAGCTATTCCATATTTTTTAGTAGGAAGACAATTATCAAGATCCAAGTTATTTCCAGCTTAAACTATAGACTCAATGTAATTCCAATCAAATCCCAGGAAACTAAGTTGTGGATATTGTCAAACTAATTTCATAGTTTTTATTGAGAAGGCAAAAAACGCTAGTAGCCAAAACAATTAAAGGAGAAGAAGAAAGTCATGGGACTAACACTTCCTGAATTTAGGACTTATTATAAAACTACAATAATCAAGACAGTGTGGTGTTGTTGAAAAACGGACAAATAGATAAAGAGAATGAAAGAGAGAATCAAGAAATAGACTCACATACATATAGCTAACTGATCTTCTATATTTAGGAGCAAAAGCAATACAATAGAACAAAGGAAAAAAACGATGCTGGAACAACTGGACATCCACATACAAAAGAAATGAATCTCAACAAAAATATTACACCATTCACAAAAATTAACTCAAAGTGAGTCACAAACCTAAGTGTAAAATGCAAAATTTTAAATTCTTAGTAGATAATGTAGGAGAATATTTAGAAGACCTTGGGTTTGACAATGACTTTTTGAATGTAACAGGAAACAACAATTGGCGAAAGGAAGAATTAATGAACTGGACTTCATTAAAATAAAAATTTCTTCTCTTGAAAGACAATGTCAAGGGAATGAAAAAACAAGTTGGAAACGGAAGAAAAATATTTGCACAATACACATCTGATAAAGAACTCTTATTTAAAATATACAAAGAACTCTTAAAACTCAACAATAAGAAAGCAAACAACCTGTTTAAAAAAATAGGCCAAAGACTTTAATAGATACTTCACCAAAGAACATATACACATGAGAAATAATTATATAAAAAGGTGCTGTACATCATATGTCATTAAATCCAAGTTAAATCAACAATAAAATGCTACTACACATACATCAGAATAACCCAAAACCAAAACACTAAAATGAAATGCTGGCTGAGATGTGGTACAATAGGAATTCTCATTCATTGCTGAAGGGAATGCAAAATGTACAACCACCAAGGAACATGATTACTGTATTTTATAATGAGAATATTTTTATAAAATTAAAAAAATACTTTATAAAATTAAAAATACTCTTATTATATAATACGGTAATCATGTTCCTTGGTATTTATCTAAATGATTTCCACACAGAAAATTGCACATATATGTTTATATCAGCTTTATTCAAAATTGCTAAACCTTGGAAACAACAAAATGATCTGTCAGTGGGTGAATGAATAAATAAACTGTGGTAGATCTAGACAACAGAATTATAATTCAATGCTAAAAAGAAATGAGCTATGAATTCATGAATAGAAAAGGAGAACACTTAAATGCATATGACTTGGCAGAAGATGCCAATCTTAAAGGGCTATGTACTGTATAATGCCAACTACATGACACTCTGGAATACTATGGAGACAATAAAACAATCAGTGGTTGCCAGCAACTAGGGCAGGGAGGGATAAATAGGTGGAATATGGTTGAATTTTAAAGCAGTCAAAATACTTCTTATGGTACTATAATGATGGATATTTTTTTATTTTACACATTTCTCCAAAGACATAGATTGTATAATATTAAGAGTGAATCCTAATATAAACTATGTACTCTGGGTGAGGATATGTCAACGTGGTTCACCAATTGTAACAAATGTATCACTCTGGTGGGGATGTTGATAGTAGGAGAGGCTATACATATGTGGTAAAAGGGGATATTTAGGAAGTCTCTGTATCTTTTTTTCAGTTTTGCTATGAACTGAAACTTCTCTACAAAAATAAAATTGAACAAAAGCCAAACAAAAAATGTAAAATATTAAATTGCCCCTTCATAGAAAATGGATTAATCCTATGTTATACAGAACTAAAATTAACAAAATAGTTCTACATAATCATAAACCTCAAAATGTGAAAAATATTCAAAGTTGTAAAAATTGATAGGTGTCACATAAAATTTAAAAATATGCAAAAGTTAGTACTTAAATATTACATATAAGTTCAGCAGAATAACATAAAATAGGGGTGTTTGTATTTCTGGACAGTCAAGTTAGCTGGGAAAATAGATTTTATGTTAGAATTTTATTTGATTTCACAGTTTTTGTTCATATATATGCTAAATGTCTAATGTCTGTTTTAACTAAAAAAGGTTATGTCAATGTTTACACTATTGTTTTAATGTTTTTTGGATCTTTAATATTTAATTACTTTAAAATGAAAAAAAAACAATTGACTTGTGATTTATATATATTTTAATCTTTGAATTTTTGTACTGGTCTGCCTTTCCTTTACATATAAAAACTGATGACTTGTCTTGGTCAAAATAGTTGTCTGTTTTGGCCAGGCTCGATGGCTCATGCCCGTAATCTCAGCACTTTGGAAGGCCAAGGTGGGCAGACAACCTGACATCAGGAGTTCAAGACCAGCCTGGCCAACATGCTGAAACCCTGTTTCTACTAAAAATACAAAAATTATTTGGGTGTGGTGGTGAGTGCCTCTAATTCAAGCTACTTGAGGGGCTGAGGCACGAGAATCACTTGAACCCAGGCAACAGAGGTTGCAGTGAGCCAAGATCATGCTATTGCACTCTAGCAGGGAGATAGGAGGAGACTCCATCTCAAATAATAATAATAATAGTTACTTTTTTCTCCTCTAGACTCTGTATTGCTCAATTATATTAGTCACTTTTAGATTATAAGAAATGTGGACCAACTCTATGTGCCGTGCATAGATTGCCAGCCATTTTATTGCTCTAATGAGTACAAAATTTATTATTTAAATTTAAATTTTACATACTTCACCTTGATATACATCGATGTTGACAACCCTTGCATTTTGCCTGGCACTTAATGTAAAACATTTAGTTTTACATTTATATATCAACTTGTTCTTATATTTTAAACTATTCAAAAGCTTTGATTTTAGTGTTTAGTGCAGTGCTTGCACATGGTAATGTCTTAATAATTTTTGTTTCTCAAAGTAAATATTAATTTCATGTTATCATATTCAAAATAAAACTAATAAGTAATTGAAATATGAAAACCAAATGACATTAAGTTTACATCTCTGGTTAGTTCCTAGATCTCTGCCAGTATAATTCTCCTCCATCTGATTGACAATTATGTAAAACAATAGTAGTAGAATTCTATTTATTTATTATCTATAAATAAAAGATGAAATGAATTTAAAATATGATATAAAATAAATTCTTTTTTAAAAAGAAACAAAATGTTACAATGCTTAAGGCCAACAAAATATATACAGTTGTAATGATGTGTTATTCCTTTTAGGACATAAATTTATTAACTAAGTTCTTCAATATTTTTATCTGTCTTATAAAATCTGCAAAGGAGAGATTAGAAAAATAATTTATTTCACCTTCAAACTATCTAAAATAACAAAGACTAGAAATTCCACTATCATGGTATCCTATAACAATATAGTAAAAATGGTCAAAGTTATCAGTTCAGTATAACAATAGACAAAGACAGTCTGTGTATACTTGTGTATATTGAACAATTCAATAAAGGCAACTAAGATGAATTTCCAGCAAAACAGAATTGAAATCAAATTATAAATCAATAAATTGTTTTGTACATTGTAGTGCATCCTATTGAAGAAGGATGGTAAAATTGCTAAGATAGAATATGGAGAAGCAGGATATACCTGTGTTTCACCAGTGCTGGCCTGCAAGAAAGTTGCACAAAAAAAGATTTTAATATTCTTAGCAGCTCTCTGTAAATTGGAGATGGTTACCTAAAGCTGTTATAATAGTATACTACTAGACATTAATATCATTCAACTGATTTCTCTTGATCTGATTAGACATTTATTAACAAACCTCCTGTATTTGTCCATTTTAATGCTTCTAATAAAAGATACCTGAGACTGGATAATTTAAAAAGAAAAGAAGTTTAATGGACTCACAGTTCTGCAAGTCTAGAGAGGCCTCATAATCATGGTGGAAGGCAAATAAGAAGCAAAATCATGTCTTACATGGTGGTAGGCAAGAGAGCTTGTGCAGGGGAACTACCATTTCTAAAAAATCAGATCTTGTTAGACTTATTTACTGCCATGAGAATAGTATGAAGGAAACCACCCCTATGATTCAGTTTTCTCCATCTAGTCCCACTGTTGACATGTGAGGATTATTATAATTCAAGGTGAGATTTAGGTAGGCACACTGCTAAACCATATCATTCCTCCCCTGGCCCCTACCAAATCTCATGTCCTCACATTTTTAAAACCAATCATTTACAACAGTTTCCCAATGTCTTAACTCATTTCAGCATTAGCTCAAAAGTCCACAGTCCAAATTCTCATCAGAGATAAGGTAGTCCCTTTTGCCTATGAGCCTGCAAAATCGAAAGCAAGTTAGTTACTTCCTAGATAGAATGGAGGTACAGGCATTAGTTAAAAAAAAAAATTATACATGTGAGAAATTGGCCAAAACAAAGGGCCTATAGGCACAATGGAAGTCCAAAATCCAGAGAGGAAGTCAAATCTTAAAGCTCCAAAATGATCTTCTTTGACTACATGTCTCATATCCATGTGACACTGATAGAAGAGATGGGCTCCCATGACCTTTGGCAATTTCGCTTCTGTGGCTTTGCAGGGTAGAGCCCCCCTTTCAGCTGCTTTCATGGGCTGGCACTGAGTGTCTGTGGCTTTTCCAGTTGCACAGTGCAAGCTGTTGGTGCATCCACCATTCTGGGGTCTGAAAGATGGTGGAACTCTCCTTCCTGCTCCACTAGGCAGTGCCCCAGTGGGGACTCTGTGTGGGGCTTCTAACCCCACATTTACCTTTTGTACTGCCCTAGGAGAGGTTCTCCATAAAGGCTCCATCCCTTCAGTAGACTTCTGCCTGAATACCTGCGCATTTTGATAAATCCTCTGAAATCTAGGAAGAGGTTCCAAACCTCAATTTCTGTCTTTTCCATACCCAGAAGACCAACATTTCAGTGGGTCAAGGCTTGGGGCTTGCATCTTTTGAAGCAACAGCCATGGCTAAAGCTGAAGCAGCTGGGCCACAGGGCACCATATCCCAAGGCTGCATAGAGCAGGGGAGACCTGAGCCCGGCCCAGGAAACCAATTTTTACTCCTAGGTGGCTTGTAATGGAAAGGGCTATAGTGAAGTTCTCTGACATGTACTGGAGACATTTTAGCCATTGTCTTGGTTATTAACACTCCTGGTTATTTATGCAATTTTTTGCTGCTGGCTTGAATTTCTCCCCAGAAAATGGGGTTTTCTTTTCTATCACATAGGTTGCATGTTTTTCAAGCTTTTATGCTCTGTTTCCTCTTGAATGATTTGCTGCTTGGAAATTTCTTCCACCAGACACCCTAAATAATCTCTCTCAAGTTCCAAGTTCCAGAGGTCTCTAAGACAGAAGCAAATGTCACCAATCCCTTTGCATAGCAAGAGTGACCTTTACTTCAGTCCCCAACGAGTTCCTCATCTCCATCTGAGACCTTACTGTCCGTATCACTATCAAGTCCATATCACCATAACAAGTTCCTCATCTCCATCTGGACCTTATTGTCCATATCACCATCAGCATTTTGGTCAAAGTCATTAAACAAGTCTCTAGGAAGTTCCAAACTTTCCCACATATTCCTGTCTTCTTCTGAGCTCTCCAAACTATTCCAACCTCTGCTTATGACCCAGTTCCAAAGTCGCTTCAATGTTTTGGGGTATCTTTACAGCAGCCCTCTACTCTCTGCAGTACCAGTTTCCTGTGTTAGTCAGTTTTCAAGCTGCTGATAAAGACATACCCGAGACTTGGTAATTTATAAAGGAATGAGGTTTAATAGACTCACAATGCCACATGGCTGTAGAGGCCTCACAATCGTGGCAGAAGGTGAAGGAGAAGAAGGTGCCTCTTGCATGGCAGCAGGCCAGAGAGCTTGTGCAGGGGAACTCCCATTAATAAAAACATCAGCTCTTGTGAGACTTATTCACTACCACAACTGAAAATTTAAAATGAGTTTTTCTCTGTTATATATTGCAAGGAGGCAAAATTATATCTCTAGGCTTGTTGGCTAGGTTTTTTTGGCTAGGCCTGAGAATTACATTTACATAAGACAGACAACAGGAGAAAGTTATACAAATGTATTTAATACAACATTTATATGGCATGGGAACTGTCATAAGGAAATGAACTTCCGAACACACAGATAGGTTTGAACACTTACATATACTTATATAGCAAAATGGACAAAGTGTAGCAAATTTTGAAAATAAGGTAAAGGAGCTTGGGCTACTCTATTTAAGTGGGTAGAAAAGCAACTAGAAAGATAAGAGTAAGTTCAAGTTTTGTTTGTACAGACTTACCTCAGCATCACCTTTTCATCTTTTATGATAAGAATGGTACTGATAATCTCTACTGGTTTAGAGAGAACATCTTTCACATGGGAATTTCAATTCTTGCTTTTAAGAAGGAAGGTCAAAATGTTCTCCTTGCATCTGCTGTTTTCCAAGTGGCTTTAACTTAAAATAGTTCACCAGAGAAGCACATTTTAAGGTGGTGTGTTCTGAACTCCTTCAATACTGGTAAGTAAATTCAAGCATATCTTGTCTGCTCTCTAATCTCTATGTCAATAACATCTTTTTAATCTATTTCAAAGAGATGTCAAGATTTGCCAGTTAAGAAAACCAGTAAAACAAATGTTGAAATGTGCTAGTGAAATGAAGAAAACCAATGCATAAAAGTGCTAATGAACGGGTATAATCTATTATTATTATTATTATTATTATTATTATTGATGGAATCTCTTTCTGTTGCCCAGGCTAGAGTGCAGTGGCAAGATCTTGGCTCACTGCAGCCTCCACCGCGAAGGCTCAAGCAATCCTCCTGCCTAAACCTCCCAAGTAGCTGAGACAACAGGCACATGCCACCTCACCCAGCTAAGTTTTGTATTTTTAGTAGAGAGAGTTTCTTCATGTTGACCAGGCAGGTGTTAAAATCCTGACCTCAAGGAATTAGCCTCTCTCAGCCTCCCACAGTGCTGGGAGTACAGGTCTGAGCCACTGAGTCTGGCCTGGTTTAATCTATTTGATAAAAATTTAACTTCTCATTGTTTAAGTAGCCACCAATAATCTACTCTTTAACTGCTTTATTGAAGAATCATTAAATTAATAAAGCATACAAATTTTACTCAGGTCGTTTAATTTTTCTTTTTTATTTTCTTACTGGAGTATAAAAACAATTACCAGAATACCATTAAGTACTAAGTTACCTTCATCAGTGATGAAACCAAAAGGAAAAAAATATGTCTATATCCCTTGATATTGTCCAAATAATTTAAGAAAAACTTGCAAGCCCTTGGTGAATGGTTGCTGGTGATTAGAAAGCAATTCTGATAGGTATGGAGAAATAAATCCAGAACTCAGCAATCAATACTCAAGAAAAGCCAGTTTGCATCCATAATTAGATTTGAACAATTGTTAAAATATAAACATGGTAAGTAATTAGAGCTTTTCTAAAACCTACAGTGTTTCTATAGAGAGGCAGAGCACACTGACATTTCTCCCTCTGATCCAGTTAACAGCATGAAAATAAATTAAAAATATAGCGCAACAAAGAGGAAATTAAAAATTCTGTTATTCTTTGAATATACTTGGTCATTTAGAGGTGAGTTTATATTAAGGCAAATCATTTTACACTAACAAAGGAACAAACAAATAGAACTAGCTCGGGTGATACATTTCTAGTTAAAGACATCTCCAAAAATTGACAGTAAGCACATCTTGTATTGGACAACAAGATTTACTGGGCCATATACTAAATCGAAGGACTAAGTCTAACAACTTTATTTCATTATGAAATGTCATTGTGAGAATCAAAGCAACTTTTGTTGTTGTTTTTTATTCAAACTACAAATAAGTAACATTTGTTGCTTTGCTTATTTTTAAATAAGCAAATGAGTAAAAATTTTGTGTACTTTAACATTTTTATACAACTGAAACTTAAAAATGTATTGTGTCTAACAGTATTTACCTACTTTCCGCAGAGATTTTTTAGACCTGTTCATACAGCAAACTTTTCTAATGTCACTGCAATTAAAAACAAAGCATCATAGATGTTTTTCTGACATTTGTTCCTCCGTATATATTCATTGATTGAGTGAAGATCTTCCAAATGTAAAAATCCTTACTTAATCGAATTCAACTAAACTATTAGAACCATATTTTGATCAATGATGCTATCAAGAATGAAACTTAAACATTTTGATCAAGGAAGGTAGAATATGTTGGGAAACCATACAAGTGGTACATATCAACACAAAAATCTGAGGTACTATTCCAGGTTTGTTTAACACACACACACACACACACACACACACACACATACATGCACACACACCATACACACACCCTTACCCCAAATATAAGACTTTCCCTTTTATTTTAGACTCATAAGAATTAATTTTAAGGATATTTTAAAATAAATAGAAGTTTAGTACAGAACTCTACATTTTAAAATCTGTCTTCATATTCGGTAATCAGCCCACTTGCTTTTCAATTAGTTGAGGTTACACAGTTTCATTTAATATTTGAATTATTCAGTTTAATTAAAGTAACAAATTCAGACTTAAATGTGCTCAAAGGGGTAGAAAAATTAATTGCAATTTAGAATGTAGCATTTATAAAAACATGTCCTCCAGCAGCCTGGAACTTAAAAATATTTGGGTTAAAATTTGAAAAGTTATTCATTTGAAGCTAAATAAGTACGCCAAGTTTACAAATATTAAATAAACAATATTACTCATACATTACTTGGTAATTTCATTATTTTTATTTATTTGCAAAATGAGTGGCACAGGGACATAATGGACAAAACTTAAAAATAAGTAATGTAAATATTACAGTACTGTAAACAATTTTTACAAAAGCAATAAGATACTATTTGTATTTAGAAATGTATTTTCAGATCAGCAATCCAATACATGAAAGTGTTCAGCATTGAAAATCATGAGAATAGTACAAGCTTACGTGTTTTAGAATACTTACTATATAAGCCACTGTACTAGAAATTTTCAATGTGCTATAAAGAGGTACTGCCTCCTTTTTATGTTTCAATAACTTGAGGAAGTATGTACTATTTTTTTTTTAGAATGGGAGGATGTTGATATCATAAAACATTGTTTGGATAAAAAATTATACATTGTAAAGCATGCATGGCATTTATTATTTAAAATTAACAACAAAATCAGGTACATTGCGCAGGTACCATTATACCAGATTTGGAAATCAGAAAGATAAGAATTAGAAAATAAAGTGACTTCCTTATGTACACATATCAAACTCCCTAAAATTAAAAATCTAGCTTTATAATGTACATGTTCTTGCTTTTATTACTGTCTGGACCACATTTGGAATAGTATTTAGTGTTGATTAATACTACTACTAATAATTAATGATGAAAAATATTACCCATAGTATTTACTAAGGGAAAATGAGGTTGTTATTAATTTATCTTTACACTCAATTCATATTTACCATATTATCAAATGTACACAAATATCTACTTCAATGAGAGATGGATTTTTAAAAATTATTATGTTATGCCCCTACATTTAGTTTATTTTAACACATTGCCTTTGAGGCACTATTTTTTCTCACCTATTAATCTCTGAATAATTAGAAGACATATAATTAATGTGTTTAGTGATTTATCATGAGAGTGTAACCACCCCATACTGTAATATTGGGGTTCAGGGTGTGCTCAGCTCCCCTGAGCGGAGGTTTCTCCAGGTTCTTGGTCTCCTGCCCTAACAGAATGAGAGGGGGGACCACAGCGCAGTGCACAGCAAACGCCAGGCTCAAAAGTGTTTGTAGAAAGTGATTTATTTAAAGAGAGAGATAGAAAGAAACAGGAGAAAGAGAGAAATAGCTAACTCTCATACTGAGTAAGAGAATCCAGAAAGATGGAATCCAGGCGAGGAAAGCAGCTTCCACACTGAGTGGAAGGAAATAGAGAGATGGAGTTTAGGAGGGGAAGACAGGCTTCCATGAGAGAGTGTGCGTCGAAGAGGACTCCAGAGGGAAAATCCAGGATACAGAAAAACAGCTTCCATGAAGGGAGTGTTTGTGGAAGGGTATCCAAACATGGGAGTCCAAAGGGATGTGGAAGAAGGAGACTTTTAACCTCGGAGGAACCCCCACCTTCTCTAAGACCGCAGGCCAATGAAAGGATTTCCTAGAACTTCTGCTGGAGTGATTCACTCTTAGTTTCTCCCCGCGCTCATGAAATTTAAACATAAACTGTTAAGTCTCCCAGATGGAGAGAGATGGGAGAGGAGCATGGCGCTATGAAGTTCTTGCTCTTAAAACTACGCCCCCTTGTGGACCCGGAAAGAGAACACCTTCCCTCAATACCCCATATTAATACAGATGACCAAAAGTTGTTATATGATTACTAATAATCCTCTGGTCTATGGCATCTAAAAATTATAAAAATATAGTAATTCATGTAAGTAGTATTTGGCTTGTTGCTAGTTTTCTATTGGCTGGATTTATACACTGTAGAAAATTGTTTAAATAATCTGTCAATTTATGATCATATCTGTTTTATTTCTTATTTTAATAAAATACTATATCAATTAGTTTATACTCAGATAATGACTGTATTTCCTCTCATTTGACTGTGAAAATATAATTTATATTAATAAAATCTATTCTTCCTATGACCCCATATTCTTGGAACATCATAAACATCTCCAGAATTTGCCTTGACTAATGTACAAATCTAGAAAAACATTATTTGAGGTGGGATATGAGTTGTTTACAAGGTTATTCTTTCAACATACTGTCAAACTTAAATAACAAATATATAATGCATTGTATATTCATTAGAGAAATTAAACTATAATTTGCACTTCTATCTACATTTTTATTGGAATAGCTGGATTTGGAATATTTAAATTTTTTTTATTTTTTTTTAATTGGGCATTTTAGGTTTTGGGGTACATGTGAAGAACATGTAAGATTGTTGCATAGGTATACACATGGCAGTGTGATTTGCTGCCTTCCTCCCTATCACCTATATCTGGCATTTCTCCCCATGTTATCCCTCCCCAACTCCCCACCCCTCATTGTCCCTCCCCTATTTCACCCCCACAGACCCCAGCATGTGATGCTCCCCTCCCTGTGTCCACGTGTTCTCATTGTTCAACACCCGCCTATGAGTGAGAACATGTGGTGTTTGATTTTCTGTTCCTGTGTCAGTTTGCTGAGAATTATGGTTTTTAAAGTGATTAACAAGACTTCATGTAAAATGAGTATGTACAGTTGTGTGAAATGTTAAAAAAAAAATCTCCACACACTAAATTAGAGACCTACTTATATTTACATCTTTTTCACCTGTTTTTTATCTACAGGTTAATTCTACTTTAGGGGATAAATTTTATAACTTCTTTTACAAATATGCATGTTGTCCACTTAGAATATCTTCATTTATGTCAGATTTAAATCAAAGGAACACTACCATATCTGGTGTTTCTACCTTAGCTTCTATTCCCATTCTGTCACCCGAAATACAGTTGATCCACTGACACTAAAAATTACTTTTCTTGATTGGGTTTGTCTTACAAAGGCCAACTTACCTACTAACTCTTATCCCTTCAAATTAAGGGGTTTTATGGTTTTGCCAGGATGCCTTTTAATTTATTTCTCTAGAAAGTACTTATTTCTGGATGCTTCAATCTTAGAAGTTTTTCCAAGTTGCTGTTGTGAACTTGACTCCTTCCTATAAGTTTAGCCTGATGTATGTGTGTTATTTTGCCCTTCATTTATATTTATCTATTTAGTCAAATATTTGACAGAGATAATGGAAGCTTATATTCGTACTGCTAGAGATTTTAGACAATTTTTAACAATTATTTATAAGAATAATGTTGAATATGCTATACATATATTCAATAAGTTACAATGCAGCTGATTTATGAACAAAATAAAAGTTGAAGAGGCTTTTTTATGTCATATAATTTAATATTTTCAAGTCATTTAAATCATTTTTCTTTTGGTAAGAGTTTTTCTTTTTTTTTTTTCAGATACGCAAGTCTCTAAAATGTTATGTTAAAATAATTTGAGATAAACTGTATAAATTATTTTATTTACACAATAATTTTTCATAAAATTTAAACATGTAATATTGCCTGGATTTTATGAATTATAATTATTTTCTTCATATACAGGATATACCATTTTTAGTTGTGAAATATTATAACTTTGTATTATAGGAAATTCCTTTTACATTATTCTGGCATTGTATATGCAGTTCTGTTCATTATTAAAAGTGCTATTTTTATTCAACACTATTTGCAGAAAACAACTATCAGTATTCTTATTCTACTAACTAGATAATTATTTTTTAACATTGACCTTTCTTTTCTTTAAATGCATACTCATTTCATTGATGCAAATAGCATCATGAAAATTAAAGATGCAAGGTTATTCAAAAATTACTTCAATGAATTAAGACTAAGCAAATCAACATAGTATGTCCCATTGAATTCTTAAAGTTAATATTTTCAAATTCATAAAATTTAGTATAAATATAATTTTTTCAAAGTTTACCTTTCTTTTTATTAACATGCTGTTTTTCTTACATATTACTGAAAGTACAATTAAATAATAAGTCAAGTTTAATTTGAGAAGTAATACACTTCTTTTTTAAAGTATGAAATTCCTAGTTTTTCACAATGTAGCATTTGTTATAGGATGAAAAAGAGTTGAACTATTGATTCCTCATTTTTAAGCTGGTTAGTTTTTAACACATTGGTTTATCTATCAAAGGCACGTTGTTTTCTGCACCAGGACATTTGAACCAGATAATTTCTCTTGTTCTATTTTAGTGATTACATACTTAAAAAGTACTTTGATTCAGAGAAATAGTGTATATACTGACAATGAAAGCTTTTATAAAACCTAGGTATCTATTATAATCAAATAATTCCTGCATGTTAAATGGTTTCTAATTTACATTTCGTATAGTATGAATATTGAAAGACAATACGTATAGACTTAAAGTTCACATTTAGTTTTCAAATGTAATGTCACAATTTCTTGTCAATCCCTTATTTTGAATTTGTCAAGTAAATGTATGTATGTATATACATCCAGAGTATACCCATAGATACGTGTGTAAATACACACCTACACACACAGTATACATTAACATACAGACGTAAATACATAACACACAGTTCTTTGTTGTTATATTTGCTTTTTGGATCCATACTCTAGCTGCCACTAGTGATCTGCAAGCTGGTTTGTACTTCACAAAGCTTCTCACTGGGCAATCATTAAAGCCCAGTCACATTGGGCAAGCTTCCATATTTATTAGGATGGCAAGAAGATATATCTGAACATGTTTTTAAAGTGATCAGTATATTTTTTAGACAATTTCCATTTTTCTCAATATTTGTAGCTTGCTTAGGAATATTACTAGAATGATACAGAAAATTTTTTATACTTCACAAGCATTGTTAAAAAATTGCAATATTTCCCTTATTATAAAAAGACGTCAAATATGTTATAGTTGTATATATCATAAATAATTACACAATTAAAATTTAAAATGTATATGTGTATGCATACTGCAAAAACATCTGTGATATTTAATTATACAACAAAGATTTGAATAAGGTAACAAAATATCCCATATGAAACTCCATTGAAACTAGCATACAGGCAGTTAACAACAACAGAAATTGAAAAATCTGAGTTTCAGATATTTGCTTTTTAACATACATAGTTTGGCATTCAAACAATATTTGTTGGCTTCTAAAACATATATTTGTAGATAGAGAGAGTATAAAGCACTTTATAAAGCTTTTGAAAAACTGCAGATTCAAAAATAACTGTTATTAATTAGTTATTTATTATAAATTTTATATGCATAATGAGGCAATATGTGAAGAAAGAAAAATATTTGTTATTGCTTTGAGATTTTTTCCATGTTTCTATGAACCAATATTCTTGTCATATTTTTAATAATTAGCATCAAATTTAAACATTATAGTTGATTATTTTTTCTTTCAAAGAACATGTGGCGTTCTTAATAGGATAAATGGAATAATGATTTGACTTGTAAATGTTTTTATGCATTCTATAAATAAAATGATTCAAAGTAAATTTTTACATGAATATCTGTATAGCTTCCACCAGAGACTATATTCAAGCACAGGAGAGTTTTTTTTCTTTTTTCAGTGGTAATAGAAGCAATATTTATGAATAGTTGCTCAGGAATGAAGATAGTTAAAATGACCCCAAAGACGTTTATATTAACTCTTATACTAGCATTTCTCTTCTACTAACATCACTCTGTTTTTTGCACTCATAAACTTAAAATAATGTACCACTTTTTATGAAATATCATTATCAGAAACTTTATATTACCCCAAATTTTCAACAAAAGGCAAGTATAATAACAATATTACATTTGTATTTTACTATTGAATTTACCTGTCATAAGGTAAGAAAAAGGTCATGGATGGGAGTCTAACATCAAAGAGAACAAACTTTTAGAAACAAATTTAAAAGGCCGGGTTTTCAAGAAATTATAACATTAAGGGTATAGATAAGGTAACCTAGATTTTAGACACAATATAGTAGTGTTTATGCACAGTACTTGAGTTTCTGGTGTTCAAAAAGCTTTTTATCACCTTTATTTTGTTTATATACCTTCTTTTTTTAAGTTGATTCCAGATTTTCTTACAAAATTTAATAGCAGGGCCTAGCCACTGGAGATGATTAATGGTGTTGATAGAGTGAAGGCATGTATACCAGTGGTTCTGTGAACAAAATATATGTCCCAAACCTGGAATTTCTACTTCTCATTGTGGTGGCAAGAATAATAGTAGATAGATGCTTGCAGGTGATGTGAGATGAGATAGAGGAGAATTTAGAATGGTGTTTTGATGCCATCTCTGTTTTTCACGCAAACTGAATTCAATATAAATTCTAAGAGTTGCTAGAGAGGTTTTTGTACATATTTATTAAATAAATCAATTTTATGAAAAGGATTGTCAATTGTTTACTTGTAGGCGTAGTTGAGTAGTGTCACACATTGGTTACAAGAATAAGCCATGGAAAGAAGCATGTGGGTTTAAAGCCATAGTCTTTCACTCACCACAAGCTTTGATTTGGGGTTTGTTAATTTTAGTATCTTGAGCCTAAGTTTATTAATGTGTTCAAATAACAATCTTAAATCATATTTGTTGCAGTGAGAATTAAATAAATAACACATATAAAGTAACACTGTAAAATATCTAATTGAATGGTTATTATCTCATAAGTATTAACTAAGTAGTTTATGTACATATAAATAGGCGTGAACTGCTTATGGTGGCTACTCCCTGTTGGGAATGTAGGCTGTCTCTAGAAAATAAGGACCACTTCTGACCAACAGCCAACAAAAGCCTAAATTTCTTTTAGCAATATGAATGAGCGTGGAAGTGGATTATCCTCCTGTTGAGCCCATAGATGAGAATGAAACCTGGCTGACAAATTTACTGCAGTCTGAAGTGATGCTAAAGCAAATAACTAAGCTAACCCATACCCAACTCTTGATTGGAAGAAACTGTGAGACAATAAAATATGTGTTGTTTAAAGCCACTAATTTCATGGCAATTTGTTATGCAGCAATAAAAATATTCCTTTCATTCTCCCTTGATGTTAACCACATTTTTACTTCTATTCTGTCTCCTAAAGCAAGCATTTCTGAACATTTTCTTTGCATATTTGCTCTTTTCTCAGCTATTGCCTACTCCTACATAATTCTTAGGTCAAGATTTATTTGCCATTTTCTTTCCAATTCCAATGTGGCAGGTTAAGACCATAGCTATATTTAACCTCTCCCATACTAATGCAACTAAATACAACACAACTATGGCATTAATAGTTATAAACAAACTGGTAAAAATGATAAGAGACTATGTAGAAAAGACCTCAGAATAGAAATTGTGATAACAGTAAAGCCTAGCTGAATAGTCTTAAATAATCTGTCACAATGTACATAAAATCACATCATTTTAATTTTACTTTATTGGTTTTAGAATATGCCAATATAATTTTTAATATGAAATCACAAAACCCCTGCAAGATTATTTTAACATTATTACTTTTACGAGAAGAAATTTAGATTCAGAAGGGCTGACATTCCCAAAGTTAAACAGCGAATTAATTGCTACAGGTTAAACTGTAATCCAGACCTATAGATGGCTATGTGTATGCTCTGTTAACTCAGCCAGTAATTTTCAAATTACCCACTAAATCTTCTAAATGTTAACCTTCCTTTTTCATATCCATATGACCAATAACATCAAATCTTCTAAATATTTATCAGTTTTACAAATTTTGATTTTGTCCATACCAGAATGTCACTATCTTTATGTTTTCAGTTGCTAAACAATTTTAAAGCCATTGTTTAATTAATGTTGATTTTATTATTTGATTATTATACAACAGTCTTCTATCACAAATGTTATGATAGTTCATCTATATTGTAATGGTCATGGGCAGTGCTTGGTAGAAGTAAAATAAACATAAGATAAATGTCTCCTTCTTTGTCCAACTGTTACATGAATGTGTAATCTACTTGATTTTAAGTTGTTCTAGTTTTATATTTCCCAACTAGAAGCTAGTCATATATGAAATACTAGAATTAGCCATAAATATGAGTATTGACTATTAAGTATTGTGTTTGCATTTGAGAAACTGAGGCCTAGAGAGGGGAAGATGCATTTTAGTCAAACTGAATACATAAACAGGGAAACAGATTTTATATTCTAGCTTTTGTATTCTTTATAATACTAATTACATAATCACATTTCTCAATACAAGACTCCCTTGAGACTCTTCCTCAGTACAGAAATTGATTACAGTACCAAGAATTAATTATTTCAACATAAAGTGAAGATAAACATTATTTGAAAAAAATTTTTAAATTTAATTTTGACCAGTTAATTGAAAGTTTTATTCTCTCATCAGGAGGCTATACCTTAGGTATAAATGAAGGAATTGATGCTATACTTGATGTCTTCAACAGCCCAGGATCAGTAAAAGAAACAGAAATGTCTTAATTATTTAATATAGATAGTAAGGTTTCTACAACACGAAGGAATTGAAATCTGTGGACTAATGTGCAACTATTAGTTTCAAGATATATCTACCGTACCTGAAATCCAAAGGTCAGAAAGCAACTGTCATCACTACTACTACCACTTCTCTCAGCGCAGCTGCCTGAAAGTCATGAATCTGAACCAAGTCCTGGAATGTGAAGTCTGATAACCACAAAAAACTATATCCTCAGAGGTTGCTTGCCACTCTTCACAGCCATGGGAAGAAGGCCTCTATATCACCTCCGCTTTTTATAATTCACTCAAGTGCTTCTCATTACCAGTACCTCACTTAGGTTAATTTTAGCTTCAGAGGATCTGATATATGTGATTTTTAAAAATACACTTGCCCTTTTGTAACAGAGAATTTAAAAGGAAGAAGGAAGAAATGTCATAAACAATAAGCCATTTTACAGATAAAAAATTTATCTCTTTCTCAATACTGGGTATGAAAAACAGAACTATAATACAAAGAGAAAAATAATCAAAATTGTATAAGTCCAGTTAAATATAACTAACATTTTATTCTACTGGGTTATTATTATCTAAATCCATTAACTGGAAAGCAGAATATTTTTCTTATTCACATATATGAAAAAAAGTGTCAACATACAGAAACATTTAAACTCACTTAATTAAACTATATTATTATATTTTGTATTAGTCGACTGCTAACTTATACAATTAAAATTTTTAATATCAGTCTTTTTTTTCTAATATGGTGATTGGAGGCAGTGTTAACATGTCTCTCTCACTTGGAAAGACAAAATAGTGAGTAGAGATTCATACTGTAAACTTTTTTCCAAGCAATACAGGAACTTAACAGGAAAACTGAAAGAAACCATAGAACCTTTGAAAGAAGTGACAGGCTGCATCCTGTCCTCACTGTGAGCCAGGAGAAAAACTGTAAGTCTCCAGAGTGCAAGAATGGGAGAGACTGCCTCCAGCATATAAGACCCCATGGGGGAACCTGGCAATCCAGCCCATGGGGGAAGGCTTTAACCCTACCAAGTGTTGGAACCCAATGCTGAAATATGGAGTAATAGGGAATACAAAAGTAGGAACAGCAGCAGAAGGAGCCTTGCATGCATCACCAGTCTCCAGCATGGACCAAGGGAAGCCATTCCTGGTCTACCTCATAGGGGATCTTATAGAACACTGTTCACAAACTCAGCAGTGGTTGAACATTGAAAGAAGCTCACAACTAAAATGTACAACATAAACTAAAGCGAGGATGAACTCCCTTGCCCAGAACTGGAAAACATGTGGCAAGTGTGCTGCATCCATGAAGAGCTATACACCCACCCTACACTCTCATTGTGTGAGAGAACAAGGAGGATCATGGCCTGAAAGCTGGGGTTCCTGTCACCATGAGGAAGGCTTATGGCCTGAGGAAGCCTTGAGTTCTGATTGTTGACTGCCTGGAATTTAGCTAAATCCTGCTAGTGAATACTCCAGATGAGAGACCTGCTTTGCCAGGTGTATGAAAGTTAGGTGAAGCTTACTGCCACCTGCTACTCCCCACTCCCTGCATGAATTCTTCTGTGCAGCAGAGGCTGCTGCAATCCTCACTGGAACATTACCTCAGTGGCCAGAGAACCACCCTCTGACTCCCACCGGAGCCTCTGCTTGTCCTGCCTGTGAAAAGACGGAGCTTGGACCTGCCTGACACAACCCCACCTTGGTTTTAGCTTTCACTCATGCTGGTAGCTTAACACAATGGACAGAAATTTGGAAAGCACTATGGTCTGGCCCATTGTCTGAAAAACAGTACCTACCCTGGCTAACATAAGGAAAGCACAAATCCCACCACTACTACTGCAGCTGGCACTCTTTTGAAAGTTCCACCTCCTGGCTGGAGGCCAACTGACAAGAGTCCATTACAGAATCTACAGGTAGTATAACATTGTGCCTAGGAAGGAAAAAACGTGTGTGACCAGTGCCTGCACCATCCCGGCTATCCAGGAGGTCCTAAGTCTGTCCAAATAACCAGTTTATTACTACTACAACTGGAAATTTGAGACAGCTAACATGCTAAGCTTATTTATAACACTATCTCACATAGTCTGTGTTACTCCCTTGCCACCCCCATCACAGCAGGAGATGGTACATACTTGTGGGAGCCTTGAGGACAAGTCACATTAATGGATCCCTTATTGACATTCCCCAACATCAGCCTGTAGCTGTACTCAGAGGAGCAACGGCATTCACAGTAGTTGGGTTTTCAGGAACTACTACTTCCATGGAAAGAGAGAGTGAATCACATCAAGGGAACACTCCATGGGACAAAAGAACCTAGACAGCAGGCCTTGTGTCCTAGATCTTTCCACTGGTGGGAAGTTTCCTTCAGCAGAGGCACAGTTGCAGTGCTGGGTTCAACAGGGAAAGTCTGCAGCTTTATCTCAACAGAGAGGCAGACTTGGTGCTCGTGAAGGGTCTTGGAGAAAGGTACTCCTTTCCTTGCCTCATCCACCACTGCAAAACCAACTGGGGCATCTCCCATGGCAGCTCAGTCTGGGGGCACCTACAGACAGTCTTTCTGAAGCACTTCAGGGTGACTGTATCCTCACGGGTGGAGTAACCTGCAGGTTCAGGTTTGCACAAGAGGCAGTCATGTGCTGTGCATGGTGACTCATGCCTGTAATCCCAGCACTTTGGGAGGCTGAGGCAGGTAGATCATCTGATGTCAGGAGCTGGAGACCAGCTTGGCTAACATTGTGAAATCCTACCTCTACCAAAAAAATAAAAAATTAGCCAGGCGTTCTGGCAGGTGCGTGTAATCCCAGCAACTTGGGAGGCTGAGGCAGGAGAATCACTTGAAACCTGGAGGCAGAGGTTTCAGTGAGCTGAGATCATACCACTGCACTCAAGCCTGGGTGACAGAGCAAGGCTCCATCTCAACAAAAAAAAAAAAAAAAAAAAAAAAAAAATGTGGGAAATACCCGTTTTATATAAAATTGGAATTAAAAAATACAAAATTGTTGCAGGAAAAAAATAAAAAA
>CAUYLG010001053.1:0-16927 GCA_963573385.1 Cacajao melanocephalus | reverse complement strand
ATAAACCACCCTTCCTCAGAACGTTTACCAAATATTTTATAAGCTTATATTTTCCTGGATTTTCTACCCAAAAAAAAAAAAAAAAAAAAAAAAAAAAAAAGCCGAGGTCCTCTATGTCTCTTTGAAATTATAGAACCTTATTATTTATTTTAATTTCAGAATTTCTATTTTTAAAGTAGGGCTATTCGTGCTTGCCACATAATGAGATGCATACAGTCCTGAGAGGTCACACCTTGTATATGGAAAATATTGGGAGGTAATGCATTGTTTTTGTCAGATTCACTTGTAAACTGTGCTTGACAGATATATGACTATCTCCATTAAAAAAAAATTCTGAAAAGCATTCCTCAGCATCGTTGTCTAATTCATCAAATGTTAATCAGCCCCTCACTGCAGGGGGAGCCTTCTTTTTGGACACTAATACTTTTCCCAGTGGCATTTTAAACATAACATGCAAATATGAAAATATCAGATAATTGTTACCCAGTGTATGCAAACTGCCTTATGCTTTTTTTTTTTTGTCAAGCTGATCACTAAAGCTATAAAATATGTCTGTGTTCCATTTTCAGCAAATACCTTAGAATTTGGAAGAGCTAAGGACAGGAGGAAAAATTGACACCTATACTCAGGATGACACATTATCAATACACTAGATGTGAAATGACACATTAGTTTGAGCCACAGTTTTCTTAATTAGCTAAGATGTAGATTTTAAATTAGGGTTTTAAAGAACCTTTTCTTGAATTTATGGAAAATCCATTCAGAATCACTACAGGATGGCACCACAGGAAACACTGTAACAAGTGTCTTAATTATTTGCTGTGACCTGGTAGATCGCTACATGATTAGTTCATCACATTGCCCCATGGGAGACAGAGTGTGAAACAGTCTTCTGTTCACAATCTGGTTTAAAAAAAAAAGAAAAAATGAGGTAATTTTTTCCCCTCTGTTTATTTCTGAGTTGGACAAGCTGTGCTGAATCAATTAGCTTCCTATAAGATTTTCCTATAAAAGAAGCCAAATCAAGTTGCAATATATAGGAAAAGGGTGAGAAAGGTTGAGTGATTTAAGTGGTATAGAAGAAAGGATTGAATTTTTTTTTGTTTGTCAGGAGTAGCCATGACAACCCTTAGAAAGTTTGCAGCCATGTCTCTCCTTGCAACATTTTTATACAAGTGAAAGACAGCTAAGGGACATCAACAGTAACATTACAGGAGGAGAGAAAACTTAAAATTAGGAAAAGGCATCACAAGATGTAAGTGGAATATAGAATCAGACTTAGATATGTTTTGTGCGTCATGCGTTCCCATTTCTCCCTTGATTGGCTTGTTTATGGGGAAGAGGTTTAGCCCTGGAAACTTCATATCTTTAAAAGCATCTAAGGAGACTGTGTTATTCCATTTTGCTAATATTTGCATCTGTTTACAAAATTACTGTTATTAAACAAATGTGCATATATGCAAAGAAATAGAAGGTTCTAAAGATGACAATAAAGACACACTGTCCTAAACTTGCTTTCCTTATCACCTCACTATACAGCTAATGATTTCTAAATTATCTCAAAATGTAATCGTAATGCTTGAATGGACAACAAAAAACAACTGAAAAACCTGTGTGCCATGGAAATATGTATTTAGATAGAAACAACAAATATATTTTTAAAGGGTTCATTTAAAGGTTAAAAAGAAGGACAGAGCGTTTACAAAACTTCAAGGCATCATGACCTATAACTTTCCTCACTGATGTGTTGATGTCTGTCACTACCTAAAAAGGAAGATGGCATCAGAAAGAGAGTGAACAAATAAAGGTATATTTAGAGTTAATGATGAATTCAGGGTAAAGCACATCAGTGTTTCCATGAAGTTTTTTGCTTCCAATGCAGTAGGACAAAAAGAGGTGAACTGAATTATTGGTACTCTCAAATTAAATATATTAATTTTGCAACACACATACACATGTACATATACCCACACACATAGTTTTACTTATAAAAAAATTAAATCCACCCAACTGTTTTGTTTTCCACAATATTTTTAACTTCTATAATTTTTTGTTTTTTTCTCATTACTTTGAATCTACAATAGGTAGTTAGTGGAATTTGAAGCACCATTTAAATGAATTATTCTAGAAAAGTATGCAGAAAGATAAAGAAAATGCATCCATCTCTAGAAGTGCTTACATCTACTTAGCGAGTGTGAAAATCACAGTGAGGATTTAGCCTGTTAGAATGGCACAGATCACAAATAGGACAATAACTGTTATAATGTCACATAATTAATGCAATTGTGCTTGTTATATATAGAGCATGATAGTAGCTACCACCTGCCTTAAGGACTGATGGTTTCTCATTAAGGGCGAAGAAGGCTAATTTTGAATTATTTCAAGTACTCAAATACTCATGGACTATTATTCCAATACTTGAGATCTAGAAAGCCAGAGACAATTATAATAATTTTAAATGATTTCATCATATTAAAATGAACAAATTGTTAGGTATGCCACGTAAGTTTTAGAGAGGTGGACTTTCCTTTTCCTTCATATATTTATTTATTTTTCCCCAAGGGAAGGTCTCATTCTGTCACCCAGGCTGGAGTGCAGTGGTGCAATTGTAGCTCACTGCAGCCTTGCCCTCCTGGGCTCAAGTTGTCCTCCTGCCTCAGCCTTTCAAGTAGCTGGGATTACAGGAGGGCGATTTGACACCTGGATAATTTATTTTTTTATATTTTTTGTAGACACGGGGTCTAACTATGTTACCCAGGCTGGTCTCCAACTCCTGGTCTCAAGAGATCCTCCCACTTCAGCCTCCCAAAGTGCTGGGATTACAAGCATGAGTCCCCACTCCCAGCCCTTTGCCTTTATTTCTGACATGTCTCCTTAGCAAGAAAATCCAGTTGAACTTAACTAAAGGAGAAATATCAGAATTTCTATTGTACTGGGTCTTGTTCTTCTTTAGTAGGTCAGTGTGTAGTCTCTAGAATCAAATTATTTATGCTTAAAATTTCTGGCTTAGCATCGTGTGACATTTAAGAATTTATGGATCTTCTCTAGATCAGTTTTTATTTATTAGTAAAATGCAGATGATAATACCTTTCTTGTAGTGTTATAGTGAGAAGTAAACACTTAGCATTTTTAACAGCATATAACAAGGCTTAACAGATATATATATATATATATATATGTAGTTATGACACAAGTATTTATAAGCAATCATTGCCTTTGCCAAGGTAATTAGTGTTTGTTTATTAAATATTTACAGATGGCTTCTCTTTTAGAGGCATTGTCAAGACAGCACAGCAGAGCAATGTCATTGATGTGTTGAATCAGTAGGGAAGACTGTTGAATAAACCAATATTTGGTTTAAATGATAGGGTCTTAGAAAGCAAAAGGGCATTTTTCTTAACATTTTGGATTTCATACTTAAGGAGAAGTTGATAATTTTTATTTTTTATATTACTGTTTATTACAAAAATTACTAAAATTAGTTTTTGATATATTGAAAACTATTCAAAAATGGAAGCTTTTAATTTAAAAAAAGGAAAAAAAAAGCAATATTCCTTTGTAGTGACTACTCTCATTTCCTATAAAAATAAAGCCCATGACTCACATATAAGTATTTCTTTTCTTCTTACTAATTAAAGGCAAGAGGCTGAGAACTACTTTTGTTGTTGCTGTTTAAATCTTGGTCATGAGATGGATTAGATTATTCAGGAGAAAAGAAGTTAACAAGTAGAATAAAAACTGTCAAAATCACTTAGCTACTTTACGGAGTTAGTGCTTTTTTCAGTCGAGTTAGGAGACAGATAAAGCATATTGCATTGTGGCCGTTCTTCTTATAAAAATTAAACAGCATTGGTATTAAGCAAAGGAAAGTTCAGATACTTCAAGTTTGTATGTTGTCCTCATCCCTTACAGAAGTATGCAATCGTGGGCATGCCAGTTAGCATCTTTAAACCTCAGTTCCGATTATGGAAACACAAAAATTACCTCATAGTAGGGTAGCTAAGAGAAATAATTGGATTATATGTTTAAATTGCTTGGTATGTAGTAAATGATGAGAGAAGCTTTACAAATAGCAATCTATATACTTTCTTGACTTTTTAGAACATCTATTGAAGTAGTAAATAACCTTAAATATTGTGTAAACCTAATAAAGACATAATGAAATACATTAAATCTACCACTATCAATTTTTTTATTGTTGATAAGATATTTTTTGGATATGCAATGTATGCACCATATAAGGGATATAAGCAATGAAACCATGACTATGTTTTCAATTAACTTAGAATCTGTTAGTTAAGAAAAGCATATACACATTTTAATATAAGGCTGGATCACATTACTTTATAATAAATACACGCTCAAATTATTTAGAGTTTAGAAGAGGTAAAAAATATGTAAGTCATTGTGTAATGTTAATATGCAGTCCCACTCCAAGTGCTCTGTACCTTTAGTATTTAATCATCCCCTAAATTCATTGCAATAGGCTCTTCTATATAACTGTATTCACAAGTAAGGAAGGCACAAAAGACAGAATTTGCACTTTGGATTTATAGAAAGAGAAACTAATTGGCAATGTTAACACTGCATTGTTTAAGGCTTTCAAAGGGTCATTAGGCTTGATAATTCATTCCTGGTATTTTCTTGATTATAGTTACACACAATTGTGGAAATTTAAACAAAATTAGAATAAATGGTAAGACTAAATATTTAACTAAAATATCTTATAATTTTTGGATGGATAACAGATATTGGTGAGGTCAGCATTGATGTAAATGGCAGGATGTGGGACCCTGCTTGGTAAGATACAAGTCGGAAGAAGGCTAATGTCCCAAGAGAATGAGGGGACAATCCCAAGGAGGATAGAGATGGTCAAGTGAAGTAAAGCAAAGTGAGAGGCGGCAATGGTTGTTATTATCTAAGAAGTAAATTTAGAGTCTGTGCTTTTAATAGTTTGAATGTTTCTCCTGGCAGGAATGTCTAAGATTTTTTCCAATGAAAGTATCTTACTACTTTAGAGAGGTAATTAAAAATTTGTGAAATTGTCTATAAACTGAATCAATATAGATATATTATTGATATCTTAGCTAAAAAGATGATAGATGGGTAATCAGGTATTTATTGCAGTTTATATAATCTTATAAAAAAAGATTGATGACTATAATGCTGAAAGGAGATGTCAGGAAGCCATACAGACATCTTGTCAATAAGTCAGCAAGGTATCTGTCAAAATAAATGCAGACAACAACCAGATACACAGAATGAAGGAAATAAGCAAACAAACAAGAGTGTACTTAAGTATAGTATAGCAAGTGGGGATAGATGGTAGGTTTGTGGTATTCATTGCAACTAATATTCAGTTGCCAAAAATATTAAGATAATATATTAATAATAAAAGTAATAAAGTGATTGTAATAAAACAATAAAAGTAAAAATAAAAGTCTATATATTAATAAACTTTAAAGTAAGATTTATTGAGCTTCTAACATTTCTCTGACACTGTGTTAAGCTGCTCTTAAGTCCTCAACATAAATCATATATATAAATATATAAATATATACAATATTGCTGTCATATTACAAATGCAAATATATTTTAAAAACTTGTCAAGATAGAACAGGGATTTTTCTATCAGTATCAAATTTTGAGATTATATAAAGTTCACCATACATTACAACTACATCAAAAATATCCTAGATCATTGCAACACAAGAAGTGATACAGTAATTTAACTATAAAAGTAAATATGCACAGTGGTGAAGGGGATGGACACTATATACAGACTGCCTAGTGTTAGTTCCAATTCCATTATTTAACTACTGCAAGACCTTGGGCAAGTTACTCATCTTCCTGGTGTCTCAGATTTCTCATTTCTAAAATGGGTATAAAAAGAGTGTCTACTGGATTTAGTTGGTGTAAGGGTTTAATAAGTTAATATGCATAAAATGCTTAGAAAACCGGATTGTACATGATAAGCAATTTAAAATGTTATCTATTATTATTTGTTAGATTCTGGGAAATTAAGATTGGAAAAAGAGAAAAAGTGTGTTTCTATTATTACTTGTTAGAATTCTAGAAAGTTAAGATTGGAAAAAGAGAACAAGCATGTTCCCACACACTTTCTTTCATGAACCATCATGAATATGATTCCTTTCTTGGATACATGTTTGCATTTTTATTTTTTATTTTTTTGTTTCTAGATCCATCAATGCCTCTTGATATTTTTGCATCTTCTAAAGTATTCTTAAAAGTGTTTGAGTCATGTTTAACTATTTCTTTCACTTTTAAATTCTTGAGTAGCCCATACAAAAAATAATATGGCACTTACTTTAAAAGTTTTGTAACTTGAACCAAGGGCTTATATGGTCCCACATGTCAGAAACAAACTAGATTTCAACAGAGAATGTAGCTTTTCCCAGAATATTCAATGAGCAATGAATGCTATTTTGATGACCTTTCCCCTCATATGTTTAGTTCTGTTCTCACTATATGATGTTAATTTCTGAACATGTATTCTGTCCTCAGGGAAAAAACAATCTTTTCTAAATTGTGTCATTAAATCAGTCTAGTTGCCAAAGACAATTATCTAAGAATGTCCTTAGGGCTGAATGTGTTATTATTATTTCATCTAACTTGAGTTTTAACATTGTTGTTCTGGTTGCATGCAACAGTTAGGTAGAATTGGAAAAATCAAGAAAGGTGCTGCTGGACACCACAGTTGAGTAACTTGAGGAAGGAAGTGCTTTCTCACGCCCTCTTCTACTGCTTCCAAGAAACCAGCTGGCTGGAAAGACAGGGGAATGGAAAGCTGTGGAAAACTCAATGGTGAGGGAAGATAAAAATGCTTCTGTTCCCTAGCCAAGTGAATTTTACCATTTTTTAGATAGCGTAGCAGAATTGGTGTCAGATCAAACCCTATGTAATGGAATTGTCCCCCCTCTTAACTTATGTAGAAATTTTTAACTTTTCTTTCACAAGCCGAAGGAGATTACATTTTTTTTTAAGAAGATCCTCGGCATTCCAAGACCAAGATCTTGAGTTCTAATAAATGAAATACAGAGAGGAAAATAAGCATCGGGGAAACCAATAGATAAACTTCAAGAAAGTGCAGAAATACAAGCAACTCTATCACTTTTCAGCTCTTCCCTGCTCTTCCCTGCGTAGAGCCTTCTCTTTTCCTATTTTTCCTTTAAAAGACAAGTTTCACATAGGGATTGATTTGATCGGTTATTAGCCCAACGAATAGATGAAAGATGAGACACTTTAAAAACTGGAATCTTTTGCATCATAAAAACATTCTGTTGAACATAACCGTATTTCCAACTATTAAGATGTGTATGATGTGAGAAATATTTTTTTAGCTCAAGGCTTCTGCTGTTGCTCTTTGTTGTCACTAGTTTGTTTGTAATTCTGCGAGCTGTCAGTTTATTCCAAACTATGCAATCAGAGTGTAAATACAGCTTAGTTGTGTTACCTTGACAGAAACAATCTTTTGTAAGTTAAAAGTATAAACTGGCACAGTGAAACATAAACTACCTGAAAAGAAATAATTCTACATTTTCCTATTCAGCTTTCTTCCTTTCTTCCTTTTTGTGAAACTACTTTTTCCCATCTTCTTTCTTTAAATCTCCTGTGCCACCACCTCTTTTATGACACTTAGCAGGTAGCCTTCCTTCATTCTTCACTGTGAGTATAGGATTTTCATTTGGGAAGAACCAGGACTTAATGTCATAAAACCAGAAAGCACTGCCATTTGCATGGGTGTTTTCCCAATTCTCTGCTTGCCTCCTGTTACTATGGAAAACATATCCCTAGCTTTATGATAAATATGGAACCTCTCTCCAGACTATGAATCACAACTTTCTTTAGGAACGTCCACATATTTTGTTTTTCTTCTCATTCATTTATTTTCAGCCTTTTCCTCTCAAAACATCTCTCACAATAATATTTAAACATTCTGAGGTTTCTCCCACTATTGGAGCGGGTAGGGAAGCAATTCCTGACTTTCCATTTCTACCCACCTCAGGCTGAATCTGACTCCTGCTAATCCGCATTAACCCCTTTCACCAACATCATCAGCAATCTCTAGGTAGTTGTTTCAAAGCCATTTATCATTAGCCGTATTACTTGTTAGAAATTAGCTTAACCCTCCTACTGAAAACCATCTTCTTCATCTGAGAAGAGGCGGTGAGGTGGGAGATTTGAGAGGAGAAGGGGTTGGCAAAAGCAGCTTTTGGAAAACTGGTAAAAGACTAGAACAGGAAAACACAGAGTGTTTGTGTGTTTTCAGGCTTCTCAGTGCACACTCCTATTTTAATTCTTCTGTTTCCACTGCCATTCCCAACCAACACTCATACTCACGTACATTTACCAGTGTCCTTCATAGACTCCCACTTGTGTTCTTTTCCTAAAAATATGCTCATCGGGAGTGTCAACCTTAAATAACGAGATTCAGAAACTTAAGTACAGCGTTTAATCAAGTGCAAAACTTGAGAACAGCCACCTGGAAACATGGACTCCAAATGAATAGGATCAGTGTTCCCATGTGGAGAAGTTAAGGTTACACTTTATATAGACAGAGATACAAAGTCCCAACAGGATTACGTTTGCCATAGGAGACTAGTGCATATGCCACAGCTATTCGATTGGTTACAGATTGCTGCATTACAAGGAAGATTACTTTAGTACTCTGAATAGAGGTAATGATCCAAGGGGGTCTTATCACTGCCACTGTTTGGTCCTAATTATTGACAGGAAAAAGGCAGAAGTTGCAATTGCATGCTGTGTGACTCAGGCCACATAGCCGCACTCTTCTCAAGGCTCAGAAAATTTAAAGTTCCAACAGCTTTGAGTTTGAATTATGTGATTTCACAGAGGATCTGTACCATTGCTTCTTTTACTGCACTCTCCCTGTAAGCATTGCTCACAGACCCTCAGAATTTTAGTTATCGAATTCAGGTTGATGACTCCCAAATTATTTTCTCTAATCCAAATTTCTCTCCTTACAATACAAAGCACATATGAAGCTGAAATCTAGAAATAGATATTTTAAATTTTAGAAGTCTGAAATTAAATTCCTTTCATTCTCTTTACCTTTTCTCCTTCTCTGTATCTTATCTTATCTAAATGAAGTACCCTGGATACTATTCCAGCATTCATGCTGAAAGTTGATCACTGTCATTGTTACCTTCATTATCTGTACTCTCAGATTCAATTGAATGCTAAGTATAGTTGAACCTTGAACACAGGTTTGAACTGGATAGGTACACTTATATGTGGAATTTTTTCAATAAATACATTGGAGACTCTTTTTGAGATTTGCAGAAAATTTGAAAAAAACTTCTAGTCTAGTAATATAAAAAAAGTTATGTTATGAATGCATAAAATATATGTAGGTACTAGTCTATTTTATGTGCTGCCATAAAAAATACACAGAAATCTATTATAAAAAGTGAAAAAACTATCACAAGTCATAATACACTTACAGACCATACCTGGCACCATTGATTGTTAAAAAAAATGTAAACAAGTGTAAAGATGCAGTATTGGATTATAATTCCATGAAATTAACTGTAATACCTACTGTCCTATTGTGGTAATTTCATTGCAAATCCTTGTGCTATCGCAGCGAGTTCAAGTATCACTAGTATCTGTTTAATACACTGTGTGATGCTAATCACTTGGCTAAGTGAGCAGTTCATCGTTCTAGTAAATTTCTATCTCAGTAAAACATGATATCACAATTCTCTCATATTTCTGATCATGTTTCCTGTAAAATCATAACCTTGAATAGCACCATGGGACCCAAATTGCCACTAGTGATGCTGGAAGTACTCCCAAGAAGCAAAGAAGAATCATGATATTCCAAGACAAAGTAGAATTGTTTGATATGTACCACAGATGGAAGTCCACAGCTACAGTTGCCCCGCATTTCAGACAACTCATCTTGTAAACAAATGAAATAAACTTATGGTATTGATAAATACAATGCAGTATGCTACATGTCTTTTCTCTTCTTCATGCCTTTTTTGTTTGTGTGTTAGATGGAGTCTCTCTCTGTTGCAGTGGCTCAATCTCCGCTTACTGCAACTTCTGCCTCCCAAGTTCAAATTATTCTCCTCTCAGCCTTCAAAGTAGCTGGGACTACAGGCACATGCCACTGGGCCTGGAAAATCTAATTTAGGTTGAAACAGGGTTTCCCTATGTAGGCCAGGCTGGTCTTGAACTCCTGACCACAAGTGATCCTTCTGCCTGGACCTCCCACAGTTCAGGGATTACAGGTGTAAACCACTGTGCCCACCCCTTCATGACTTTCTTAATAACATTTTATTTTCTCTAGCTTACTTTATTGTAATAGAGTATATAATGCATGTAACATGCAAAATATGTGTTAATTGACTGTTTATGTTATTGGTAAAGCCACTGGTCAAAAGTAAGCTATTAGTAGTTTAGTCAAATTTTTATGCAGATTTTTGAGTGCACAGATGTCGGTACTCCTAGCCCAAGCATTGTTCAAGCGTCAACTGTACTAGCAGTACTTCCTACAGTGTCTCTCTTGAATTCATTCACATCTCTTTATACCCTTTGCCACTGTCCTAGTTGAGATCAGCTTAAAAACTTTACTGGATTTCTGTGAGACACCCTCAAAATGATACTCTGCCTCCAGCTTGCTCTCAAGTTCACCCTCACAGCAGCCAGAGCTGTTTATTGAGGTGTTTAACTGAGCAGGCTACTGCCATTCTTAAATCTCTTTATTTTACTCTTACACCTACAGATAAAAGCTTGGTTTCTTTGATACAGCTTACCCCGACTCTTCTTGATATGTACCCACATCTGATTGATCACTATTTCACTGCCAGGACTCCCTAAATCTCAACCATTTTGAGCTTCTTTAGTTTCCTGAGAGTATCATATTTTTCCCTGCTGGAATTTGTCTATATTTTCTCTGTAGTTTTGTCTGGTTAATTTCTACTTTTCAGCAAGCGGTCTCTAGAAAACTTTCCTCATCTCCCATGCTTGCATCAGATACAGCAGTTTGATGTTAGATCTTCTTCTGCCCTTATAATGGTACTTATCAGTCTGGATATCAACTACTGTGTAGGTAGTTTGTTCTCTATTAATCAGTTAGTTTCTTAAACATAGTAGTGGGTAGAATGGTGGCACCTAAGAGGATATGCTCATATACTAATCCCTGAAACCTGAGAGTATTACCTTATTTGGAAAAATGGTTATTGCAAATGTAATTAATTTGAAGATCTTAAAATGCAGAGGTCATTCTAGATTATCTGCCTTAAATTATGGGCCCTAAATTCAGTCACAAGTCTTCTTATGAAAGACACATGGGGGAATATGATGGACAGATTAGAAGACACAGACAGAAGACGGACATGGGAGATGTAGAAAGAGAGATTAGAACGATGAAGCCGTAAGTCAGATACCAAGGAGAAGGCAATGTGCAGACGATGGCAGGAATTACAGTGATGTGGCCACAAGCCAAAGAACTCAAGAAACACCAACCACCACCAAAGCTGGAAGAGCCGAGGAAGGATTCTCTAATAGAACTTCCAGAGGTAGTGTAGCCGTGCCAACACTTTGATTTCAGATTTCTGGTCACATGAACTATGGAAGAATAAACTTTTGTAGTCTTAAGCTGCCTAGTTTGTGGTGACTGGCTACAGCAACCCCAGGAAGCTCATGTAATCAGGAATTGCCTATCTTTTATCCTGTTTTTACTTATAGTGCCTAGCATTATCTGATCTCAAATTAGGTACTTGATAAATATTTCTAGAAATAATGAAGTGTCATTAATACAAATTGTCTTTTACATATTGAATTTATTTGAGCTGCACTATATGTATACAAAAAAAAGAGTATATGCAGTCCAAATATGTATAAATATCATATAAGTATTACCAAATAAATATGAATATAAGAAAGTAAATAGTTGTCATACTCATGAGTTAGTGTTCAATTTGCATATGTTTGTTCTATCAATCTCATCCTGACTAAACTATTATTTCAAGACTTGACTGATCTTGATACTGAAAATTGTAAGATTTCATCAAACATATTGACATCGACTATGCTATAGAAGATATGGATGATTTCAGTAACTTTATTAAAAAGAAGACAGTGACATCCAAACAAGCCAATGATAACATATAGAACAAAATATAACCATTGAATTTGTTCTTTCTTCAATTATGCAATCCTTGATGTATAGCATTTACTATACATCAGGCAAAATGCGTAGGCACAATGCATAAAATACATTTAAATAACTACCATGGCAATTTAGGAAAATCTTAGTTTTAAAACTTAACTAATCGTTTTTTAAAAAAAAGCGTGGAGTTGACTGAGTTCATTAATACACACTACAAGGGACCATGAAGCAGCACACTTCATTAAAAGAAGTAATTTGGGGAGTACAGACTGATACATTTCAAGGGGTTTATTTTAATTTGAATGCTTCAGACCTTACGACTTCCATTAGTTTGATTCTCCAGCACAAGTCCTTTGAACAACCCCTGCTCTTTTTAAGAAAGACTACCTTGAGTTCGGTTCATTTTAATTAGCAGTCACGTAGCAGAAATGTAGACACAAGGAGAGAAAGGGAGAAAATTCAAGGGTAAAACATATGAAAGAGATTAGGAAAATTTATAGGAGCTAGAATAGATATGACAAGCTTTATTTGGTAGAAGCATATTAAATGCAGTGTCTTGGGGAAAAAGTCTTACTGTTCTGATAATTAAATAATATTGTGTTTGATAAAATGATTCTACAGCTTTTTTCATAATGCTAAATTACTTCAAGCACATTAATTATATCTCCTCTTGTTTGTACTGGCACTATGGTCAACTTTGAATTTTTTAACTTTTCATTCTGACATTTCTATCTACTTTTTACCTAGCTTTGACCTTCTTTCATTTCACTTGCTTTTGTGTTCATCTCAATAGTGTATGAAGGCATACACTATTGCCTTCAATGGTTTTCAATAAAAGAACATTTATTGGCTATATTCAAATGGAAAAAGATGTACAGAAGTGTTAGAGGGAGTTGTTTAAGTTGGGTCTTTTTTCTTAATGTTACCAGATCAAAGGCATTCATTAATAAAAATATTATTTACAGATATTCTTATAATTAAAACAAAAATTATACATATCATTACACATTGCCTTGTGTCATAATATTTGTATGCTACAACATAACTTTCTAAGTGCTGTTACCTAACAAAAATATGTCCATGGGTGTCGTTTTAATATTATAAGAAAATATGTGGACACACTTTTAAGTAACTTCCCTGTTTTAGACACAAAAGTATTTTTTAATTTTAATACTTTATATGATTTTATATTGTTTCTGTAAGCATATCCAGTTACATATTTCTACTTATTTGAGACACAATCTGTCCTTGTTGGTGATCTTGTGGTAATATATTTGATCTAGATAATTGATCAATTTATTATATTTTATGTAGTTATACACAACTGCCAATTCCCTATGATATTTTCCATGGAACTTGGTTTTCTTTTTCATTTTATTGATGAAATGTATAGATTCTGATGAAATTTTTAAAAAGAATATATTTTTAAAATAAAATCATGCAGGTACAACAATCAAATATTTGCTACAGATATTTGTTGTTATTATTATAAATGTAAAATAGCAATCTAATCTATATATGTTTTTCAGTCTTTTTTTTTTGTATTTCAAAATTTAAATTGGGCAGGATATTCCTATTTACACTTATGTATCTCATGAATCAATTTATTTAATGTCTTCTTGTTTTTATATCTACTTTTTATTGTCTTATTCATGGCAAGTTTTGGGTAGTATTTTACTTCCAGCACTAGTGACATTGAATAGATAGGTAGGCAGGTAGATAGATAGATAATTTTTTATATCTATCTATATAGTATTTTTATTGTCAAGATCAATTGACATGTGAACACATTGCAAAATAGTATAGAATAAAAAATATAAATATAAAATAAAATAAAATTACCATTCTCATTTTATGACATATTATTCCCTGGTTTGTTGGTTTTATTTAAGTAAGTATGAAGTATAGAGCCATGACTAACAAAAACATCACTTAAGACTAATTAATAAGAATGATTTTTATTCTTAATTATGAGCCCAAGCAAAAGAGTCACAAAGTGAAAGGATAAAAAGTAAGTAGGTCTAGACTAGCTGCTGGTAAGCATTGCAGGCTGACTTGTGTATTGCTAGACAAACATAAACGTGCAATAAGCTTCTAAGTCCTTCTAGCATCCGAGCAAAATGTTTAAATTACCCTCATTTGATTATACATCCTGGAAGTTAGAGATTTGTGAAGTACTTTTCCATTTTTAAGCAATATAAAATATTGCTAACTTTAATCAATATAAAATATCATGGAATGGTCAAAACCTGATTTTGACGATTCTCCCCTAAGGCCTGTTTCACATGTGGCTTGATAGTGCTGTACTAAGCAATGTTGAAAGTATGTAAATCCACAAAATTGTATATGAAATCTAGGGTTATAATATTAAAAGCAACTTTCTTCTTTATGAGTGTGAAGTAAAGTATAAATTGCTTATCATAGTGGAGAAGGGATGCTCAATGAATTGCTATTGACTAGTGTTTAACATTTTTAAATAAATTTATATTTTATTTATTATAAATACTACTGCTGATAAGTGATATTTGTGAATACGTTCTTGGTTTTTAAATATCATATTCCAATTTTAATTTGTTAAGCACACATTTTGTTTAGCCAGAATTTTTTGAAGATGCTAATATTCAAAACAAAATAGAATCAGAGAAAACATGATTTTATTCTCTCATAAACAACCAAAATACCTGACTAAAGTCTTAATTATTCTGACATTTGAGTCATTTTGTTTTCTAGTAGTGGATTCTGCATTTTTCTGACTTTTTATGGTCAGGCTCATAGTCTATATTTTGAATGTTACATAAAATATGTTTATAAACTATGGTAAGGAGAAATTTTATTTCCACTCTTCAGTTTTTCTGGTTGCTAATAGTATTGTCTAAAATATAATGTTTAATTTCTCTATTGTTAAATTAGCCTTGGTATATGGGTTTATATTAGCATAGACTGACCTATGGGGTAAACTTTTAGTCCAGCCTCTTAAAACAAATATATTCAAATAAGGTTATTATTTTAGGACATGCTTATATCTATTTATTTTTCCTTTCAAATAACTATGTTTCCCCAACTGCATCGTTATTAAACACACTGCTCTAACAAAATCATTTCAACCACTATTTGAAAATATGGAGCAAAATATGCAATGTGATCTCTTTTTTATAACAGTTTTCATAGATGTTCTCATTACTTTTGACACAAAATGAGACACCTCTTTCTTTGAAAAATAAAAAAAAATCACTTATTTATTAAATGAACATTTTTTAAAGCCAAGTACTCATATTTCCTGGCTTTGGGATACCATTTGGAAACTAGTTTGTAAGCAGATGCTATAGTGTAAAATATTAATGCTTATATTTTAGGAAATTATATGATTCTAAGTATTTTCCATTAAATACGGTATGTTTGCTCTCACTTACAGAATTGATTCCCACTTCAAAATGGATAAAATAATCTTGTCTAACTTTCTCATACGTCAGATGAGGAAGCTAAATGAATGGATTGGTCAAAATCACACAATGAGTTAACATTCATGCTTTGGTTTAGCTCAAGGCTTAATGTTCCTGAGACTCATGGAGTTTTCCTTATTACAACATTGCTTTGCTATGATGTCACTAGTACATCTCTTTTTGGGAATATCACAATGGAACCTCAGATTAATTGAACTGATAAATTTAGGACACTGACCCTGGTAAACTCTGCAAATGCCTTTTATTGTAGGAAAATAAACATAATTGCATGATGTAGGGTTTTTCTTTACATTCTATTTACTGAGAGGATACAATATGTAGTGAGTAATAGATTTTGCATTTAACACACATTTATAATATGTGATGGTTAATAGATTTTAGGAAGAGGGAGGAAATACTAGTGTTTGAAAAGTGCAGATATGGCCTCTAAAGATGTGTCCCTAGAAAATCATGAAAAGTTCTCTTTTCTATCAATGGCACAGGCAAGAGGGGTAAAGGATAAGAGGCATAAGTCAGACATGTTTAGATAAGGACTCGGGACTAGTGGCTCTAGAGAAAACTGATGAACCAGTTGGAGAAGTCCTTTGTTGTTTGCTTGTTTCGGTTTTCCCCTAGACTGTGGAGATGGAGTGATTGTAATTGAAGAACCTTGTAGAGATAACACTTATCCACAAGCCACAGTATTTTACAGTAGTTAGCAAAAAGAGTGAGAGTCATCAGAACTAAAGACAACAATTTTTTTTTAATTGCAGTTTAGGTTTTGGGGTACATGTGAGGAAAATGCAAGATTGTTGCATAGGTACACACGTGGCAGTGTGATTTGCTGCTTTCCTCTCCTTTCACCTACATCTGGCATTTCTCCCCATGCTATCCCTCCCCAACTCCCCACCTTCCGCTGTCCCTCCGCTATTTCCCCCCAACAGACCTTAATGTGTAGTGCTCCCCTCCCTGTGTCCATGTGTTCTTATTATTCAACACCCGCCTATGAGTGAGAACATGCAGTGTTTGATTTTGTGTTCTTGTGTCAGTTTGCTGAGAATGATGTTTTCCAGGTTCATTCATGTCCCTAAGAAGGACACAAACTCATCATTTTTGATGGCTGCATAATATTCCATGGTGTATATGTGGCACATTTTCCCTGTCCAGTCTATCATCGATGGGCATTTGGGTTGGATCCAGGTCTTTGCTATTGTAAACTGTGCTGCAATGAACATTCGTGTGCTGCATGTGTCCTTATAGTAGAATGATTTATAATCCTTTGGATATATACCCAGTAATGGGATTGCTGGGTCAAATGGAATTT